>OY282641.1:161880472-162110472 GCA_958299015.1 Tetanocera ferruginea
TATTTTGTGCCTTATAGATTTTTGGGCAAAAATAACAGTTACTTTTGACTTTTATTTTATCGGTCAAAAATAACAGTTATTTTCTGCCGTTTATTTTTTTGGTCAAAAATATCAGGTGATTTGTTTAAGTCATTTTACCGACTAAAAAAATTTTGATACCATTATTTTCATCTCATCGGTGAGACATTTTATTCATGGTGTCAACAGTTCAATCTGTCAAGCGGCATTTAAAAAAACACAAATTGCTTGATATTTTTGACCGATAAAATAAAAGTCAAAAGAAACCTTTATTTTTACTCGAAAAAAAACAAGGCAAATTTTAACTTAAAATTTAACTTTTGAAGAATCAGTCTAAAATTTAAAAGGCACTTAATATTCGAGGACATTTGTAACATAATGGTATATTTGAAAAAGTCCTTTAAAAATTTTTTTTTCATTTGAAAATTGTAAAATAACAGTTATTTTCGGTCCTTGTTTTAGTTCAGTTGGTGTTTTAGTTGCTTCCGAATGTCTTATCAACATTGTCACCTTTTTGAATGCTGGATTGCATTTGCATAGTACTCGTTGAAGGAGCCTCTGAAAGCAGAGGAAAATCTTGTTGATTATTAACTCCTGCTTCCTGATCATAGTAATTGCTATGTTGAGTGAGGGCCTCGTAAACCAGCGAATGTTGATTGTTGAGAGTATCAACTCGGTTGGCTATACACTTTTGTTGAGATGATGGCTGAGTTCCAAAATACATTTTTACAAAGCATCAGTGTGTTTATCTGGAGATTGGTTCTTTGTATATTCACCAAAATACACTGATGTTTCGTAAAAATGCATTTTGAAACTCAGGCGATGTTGCAATCACTTTACCTTCATCATTAGTTGCAGACACAGCTGTGGCTGCATTCTTAAAAGCTCTAATTCGCTCTTTATTTTCACGAACGCGTTCTGCTCCTGTTTTAGGTATTTTTCTGAGCTTTGAGACGTTTTTGGCTCTCAAAAACTATTCTCAGCAGTCTTAAATATTGCACTTTTAACACTTTTTGCTTTTATTATTATATTGAATTAACTGTTTTTTGCATGTTGTCAATCATCTATCAACTTTTCGGATGAAAATTAATGTTACGGACAAAATGTTACGCGTTCAGTTTTAATTACATTTTGTTTGCATGTTTATCATGTGCCCACGTGGCGTAAAGGTACAGATTCCGACTCTTGAGCAACGATGGTCAGGGTTCAATTCTCATAGCGGCTATCATTTTTTGAAAATGTTCATATGAATTGAAAACGTTAGCCTAGCGTCACGAATAAGAGACCTTGAAATTTCACTCGCTGCCAAAGAAGTTTCACTTGAAAAATAGAAATTGCAAAATATCAACATGTATCTACTTCTGACGCCAATGAAAATGCACTTCATGATCGGACTTAAAATAAAAATGTTATTACCAAAATTAAAAAAAATAATGTTGTAACTAAAATACCATTTTGACTGTTTTTGAGACACAAAAAAAAAACATTTTAGTAGTTCTGAAACACTTTCGACATGAGCTTTCATTCTAGGAGGTGCCTTTTTATAGGCATATTTTCCCTCATAAAATACGACCGACCCACTCTATAGTCCATGCATTAGTATATGGATTACACGAGTTTCAGTCACTAAACTTTTTTCTTTTTTGTTTTAAATAAATATCTTTGCTCTTTTGCTCTACTGTTCTTCATAATTTCCTAATAGTTTTTCTTAATTTAAATGCTTCAAACTGTTCAAATTGCTGTTGATGATTGTAGGTATTTTTAGAACTTTTAAGTAATTTTCAAAAATTCCTGCTGATTTGAAAATTGATTAGTGAAAATATGTATATTTAAACATTTTTATAGACAACGAAAAAAAATAAACGCAATTTAGAAAATTTGCAGGGTAGGCCTTAGGTAATTAGTACCTCTTCACCCGTAGCCCACAGCACATACCTTAGCGTGTTTGTTGTCTCACTCACACCATTTCTGTCAACTGTCAACTCTTTTCAATACATCGCATTTTATGCTCTACTGAGTTGTCATTAATTTTAATTTAACAAGCGAACGAAAACAAAAACAACAACAACAACATCAACATTTATACGCGTACTATAACAACAACAACAACTTCTCTTCTATTAAATTTTTCGTCGCTGCGTAATTCCAATCATTTTCAATTTATTGTCATTATGTGCAATTTGTCACCAGAGTGCGCTAATGTTGCTGCGGCCGCCATTGTTGTTGCTTGTACGCCATTTTATTCCTTTGTGTTTTTATTGTTGGTAGCATTGATTTTAAAGTGATTCCCTCTTTTCATAGTATTTGTTTAATTCGAGCTGTGTTTTTGTTGTTGTTGTTGTCGTTTTTGCTGCTGTAATTTTTTATTTGTTGACGAGAGTTCGTGACAAAAAGTGATTGAAAGTAAACAAGAGTAGCAGCAGTCAGTAGTAACAAAAAAAAAAAAAAAACAACAACAACAAAAACAAACACATTGTTGTTGTTGTTGTTGTTGTTGTTGCTGTAGCTTTGAATTTGTCAAATTGGCCAATTCAGCACACAATCTGCTAAACAATTTAATTCAATTAAGCCACCGATTGTTGTATTGAGCCCTGATTGAAGCCTCAAAAGAGCTGGTTAGTCGCACATGCAAATTAAAGAAAGTACCGCTTGAGGCCGCTTCAAAATGCAGTCGCGTGTCATGTTTACGTTTGCAGATGGTCGGCCTCTTGCAGGTTCTGGAATGGAATATGCTTTTATATGGCAATCATTTGAAGTCATCAAGTGAGCAAAAAAGTCTGTTATACTCAAAATCATCTTTTTTGTTTACAAAGATTACACAGTCCAATAGTAATGGAGTAGAAACTGTATGTTTCAGATACTTCGGCACTACTGCACGAAGATACTTTAAAAAACTTCGTGCATATTTAAAAAATAATTGTATAATATAAAATTACTGACACAAAATACTTGATAACTTATGTGTTATATTCAGTTTTTGTCTCAGAGAGGTATACAGGTTGTTGATGTTTGTATTTAATTTGTATTAAATAAAATTACTGAAACAAAATAATTGATAACTTTTGTGTTATATTCAGTTTTTGTCTCAGAGAGGTATACAGGTTGTTGATGTTTGAAGACATGTACTGTCTCTGGAGATTATTTTTGTCGAAATATCAAATCATAAAGTTGCGTTCAAGGATTAATTTGGCTTACAAATTAAAAAAATTTATTATATTTTTTTTAATATATAACCAAATATTTAATTTTAAAATTTCAATAGACCCTGATTTTGTTAGACCCTTAGAGGAAAGAATTCTTTCCATTAAGAATCAACGTCTTGCTAATCGATCAACATAATTTTGACATGTTTGTCATTTATTTTATATTTGCAAATGAGATGAAAACTATTGACAAACTGTTGTCAATTTTAATTTCAAACACAAACAGAAGCATCAAAAGAAAAAAAAAAATAAAGAGTTTTCCGTGACACAAATTGATGGCTTATTAAGTGAGCATTTGCAGCCGAGCAACATGGTAAGCATAAACAACAGCAACAACAACAACCACCGCATCGCTTAACAGCAGCTGCCAAAGCATCACATGCCAAAGAACTAGCAACGCAAACAAGATCGCACTCAAAATGTGAAAAGCGTGCAACCACAAAATGTCAAATTTGACAGTTTACATTGTCATGGTTGACACTTTACCACAAACATAACCGCAAGTACGAGAAGCAGCAGCACTAGTGTGTAAGCGAGAGAGGGTCTCGAGACACAGTTCAATATAACTTATTACTAGATGATCTCGTTATGGCCACAACTTGTCACATGACATGTTATGCTTACATCAACATATAATAAAGCAGCAACGCTGGAAGCTGTTCCGCTGTTAAAGATCAACTAATGATCTTGTTACATGACAAAAAAAAAAATAAATAGTTACAAAAATAAAATTGAAACAAACCACAAACTACACAAATAATATGCTAGATCATCCCTAGACTATCTACAAAATATGTCACCTCTGCTATTCAAACTCTGCTCAGCAGTGAATTACGACTTCGTTTTCTTCTTCTTCTTCTGCTGCTGCTGCTGCTGCATGCATCTTGTTTTGTCCATTGACACGATCACTTGTGACTGATGAGCCCGTGTATTTTTAGCTCTATTTCTCCTGTCTTAGCGCGATCACTTCGTCTGATGATCGCGCATCTTTACTGAATGATGAGCAAATTCATTGTGTGGAATGTGTGTTGGAAATTCTTGAATTGCTGCATGATGCCTGCGTGTGGGCTCCCATGCACTCCACTTCGATCCATTCGTCGCTACATTGCGATCAGCCAGCCCAACATAGCCTGGAGCTAGGCTGACTGACTGACTGGCTGGCTGGCTGATTTCTTTCATGCTTCTTCGCTCAATGATAGATGCGTGATTTGACAAGCATTTAATTAGCTCTAGTATACATTAGTGAATGATTTGATCTTGTGTCTTGACTCTAGTTGTGTTTTTTTTTTTTTTTTTGGTTTAGATTTCTTTAATATTCACTGAAAACTTCTCTATGCTTACAAGTTGTTTCTGTTTTCCGTAGTTTGTGTTCGTTTTTAATGATTGTTTGTGGTGTTTATTGCATTGATGTTGTTTTTTGTGACAAGTCTTTTTAATGAATTTTATTTTGGCGCATTTGCACCGCCAACTGTGGAGTGGATGAACTATATTGCTTTTGAATACATCTGAATTTGAGAATTGTTATCACTTTTTTCGCCTAGTTTTAGAGCACATAGAATAGAAGAAAAGTGTAGGAGATGCCGAAGAAGCAGATCCACTCAGGTGCATCTACATATTTTGAAGTTAATTTTGTACCAACTGTTTCAAAGTCCACTGACTTTTTTCTTCTCGAACGACACTTTCGGAGCAACTAATGACCTTGTGACAAAGTAACTTCTTGACTCTTATAGGAACATAGTGACTTTGCTTCTCATACTCTTCAATCTTCATTTGGTATTCTCCTAAATGCAATATCTTATATATTAATACGTGAACATTAAAGTTTGTCGTACGCTTTTTTGGTATTAATTAAAACTCAAAATAATTGAAACTTATATCATTTGAAAGGTTTTGTTGTCCAGATGTGCAGAATGTATATATAAATGATATATCTGATAGAGGGGGTTCCCAACCTTCTAAGAGAGAAATTAAATTTTTGAGAAAAAATCTGCTCTTTGATTGATATGAAATTTGGTTGGAGGAGAGTTCTTAAGTCGCTCGAATTTGAATTTTTTTTAAAAGTAACAATTTCTAAATTTGTAAAAAAATGTTTTTTGAACTCAAAAATTTGACTTTCCATGTGAACATCTTGGTCGGATTTTAACGGTTTTTAGATTTTTTTCATTTTTTCTAAAAGTTTGATAAATTTTCTTTTAAATGTGCTAAAAATTACAGCAAAATTCTAACCAAAAGTATTTTTAATGAATTTTCTTAATATTGTCGTTAGTTATTTAGCGTGTGTTTCAACCAAATGCCAAGAGAGAGAAAAAAACTGTCTCAAATTGAATGTTCTAAATTGGGAAGCCAATATCTCCGCCATCTGTGAATAGACTTTATTTATTTCTTTTTTGTATTTAAGTCTTATCAGTTAACTTAAAAAAACTTTTGAAAATAATACCGTTTTTTGTTTGTTTATATTTAAATTATTCATTTTAAAAAAAGACCATAAAAATTGATTTATTCTAAAAATATGGGGTAAAAATGATTTTTGTTGTAAAAAAACCAAAAACTCAAAATTGCATTTTTGATTTTCTTTCAAAGTCTTTACTGAATTTACGGTGAATTTATTTTGTCTTGACACTAAATTAATAAACTGTCCGTGCCATCAAAAAATCAAGGCAAAAATTTGACAAAATTAAATTTTTTGAAAATGTTGTTTTTCTGTTTTTGAAAAAATAATAAAACAAAAAAATTATTTTTCGGATTTTGACCGGATAGTATCGGATTTAGGCGATACTAGTATCTATAAAAGCTCGAATTTTGAGCACATCATGTTCCCTTTCACTGTGCTCTGCATAAATCAACAATTAAACAACAATCAAGAAACAACAAACAACAATTTTTGAGTTGAACCGATATCTCGAACAATTTTGGTTCTGAATTTTTGAAAATTTATAGTATATTCAAAACAACATTCTCTTCGCCACAATATAGGATTGATACTTTTTCCTGTGTCGCATAAAATCACAAAGTTGACTCTGTTTTTTTTTTGTTGGCCTCTAGAGTGGATAAGTAATAAAAAACTTAATAAAAGAGTCATTTACATTTTTCAATAATTTTTATATCTGCGATATACATAATTTCGTATCTGTACCAAGTATCTATATAATAACGCATTCATAAAAGTACTCAGCCATTACCAAGCTTGGGAAAGAATTTCTAGAAAATATGAAAACTTTCAATATTTAAGAGCCTAGCAGAGTCGTCTATTAGTCGTCTAGCTCGACTTAGCTATTTAACTAGAACCACTCTGATGAAAACATCACCAAATTCAAAGCCAATTCTGAAACAGTCTTGTTATATTTGTATTTTTTTTTTTTTTTTTTTTGTTGAAAAATACATTATTTGTGATAAGAAATCTATGGAAATCTATTAATATTCAACAAAATTCACATTGACAGATAAAAATAATGTCTCTCTTTAAATCTGAAAAAAGTGTAGTCGGAGTATTACGGCGAATGAAATTCAAATAAATCAATATATATCAAGAACATTGTTTTTTAGTTCTAACGAATTTTAATTTTGTTTAAAATACCCTCAAAACCTTTTATAAGTTACCAAGAAGTACCTGTAAAATGTGTCTACTTTCTGTAATAACGATGAATAACACTGACCACACTCTTATATCTCAACCTCTGCCAATAAATTCTCTATCGTGCTCTATTTTATTCCACGTATACCCCACAGATTGCTCACCTAAAACAGTTGATGAAAAATGTTCACTAGTTATGAACGCATTTCAACGTTAACTTATGCCTCGGAATCATGTTCCAATTAATTGCTGTCACATTAATTAAATACACGGCAAAAACAACTGAGTAGCCTGACGTACCCGCTTTAAAATCAGCAACCACGGTACACAGAAACCGGTATCAAGAACATAACAAGAATACTCAAGCATTTTCTTTGTGACTCTGACATGGTTGCAACGATGTCCACACTTTCCTGGATGGTTGAATGCAAACTTAAAGCAATCGTTGTTCTATCGTCTAGCTAGATGTTGGCTACCACACACAGCTAGTTACTGCATTTGCACTCAACGCCTGAGCTGCAGTGTGGTCAAATTCAACGATAAGGCTTTCTTGGTTGGCAAGCCTGGCGTGGTCTGGTTGAGTGGGTCGAATAATTGCAAAAGGAAATAGGAGAAGCAACAGCAGCAGCAACAACAACATAAGAAGCTGACTCGTGCTGACGACGGACGGTCAGTGAAATTGAATGAAGTTATGATTGTGAGGAAGTCTTCTTTGAGTTAAGCAATGCATGAATAAAGACGTTTTGAAGTTTTGAGGCACACATTTGTTGCCCCTGAAAGAAACAAATGTTTCGCTTGTAGTGCTGGCAATACATGGTTGGCACTAAATGGTTAGGTAACCCAAACCATCAACAAGCTGCTGTATCAAAGGCTCGTCTAGCAACACCAAACAAACTGACATCAATTCAACAGCTACTCGAGTCTTAACCAGTTTAGTTGCATAAATAATATTGGCTCCTAATTTATCAGGCGCTGGCTAAGGTGGTTGCATTTAACTCTTTGTGTTAAGTCAAACGCATTGCTAATGCAACCAACAGCAACAGAAACGGCAGCGACAGCCTTGAGTTGGTTATCTAAACCCCCTTTTGCACAATGGGAGGTGAAGTTGGAAGACGCCACTTAATTACCCGGAAGCTAGCTTTGCACAATGCTGAAGCCGCGTAAGGATTAAGTGTTGCCGGTGATTGTTAAGTCAGCTAGATTTGAGATTAATGCAACGGTGCATATAAATTAGAAGCTCAATTTCCAAAATGCTTTATTATGGAGCTAGAGAGGCTAGATTGGAGTTAATTAGAAGCCATAAAGTTGACACTTGTTTGGTTGACATCAGCAACTTAGAACTTTGTGGGTAGAAGAAATTATTCAATGGCAACATTTGAGATTCTATTTCAACTATTTCTATATTTAAGTCTATTCGAGATCGTTCAATTTTATTTTACTCACAGTTTAGTGCATGATTTTAATATTTCTGGGTGGTTTGTACAATTTTTTTTCTCTTTTAGCAATTTAAACCGACCAACGCTTCTGCAGCATCTTTCTTTTTTATAATTATACAAAATTCATAAAGTGAAGTGATAGACTTTGCGTGATCGGCGACTGGCTCCATGCTCTTCATAGGATGCTTGAATAAATCCACTTGAATTTCAGCAATAATTCAGCGCATATTATTTGAGCCAAACATGCAAGCCAACAAGCTGAGCAAGCTAGCAACTAAGGCGCGATCTTGTTGAATACTGCATTCACGCCTGGCCTTCAACATGTCCCCACCGAGGCAGCTTGACCCACCGCTAGCACTGGTTCGACATAAAGCAGCAACAACAAAAACACAACAACAACAACAACTAGTTGTTGTAGCTGGCGTTACGTTGCTGACACTCATGGGGGTCGTTGTTGTAGCATGATAACGACACGCGCCCAAGACAGCCACGCAAACTCATCCAACGAACGCGACAATTAATATAAGTCGCAAGGTGGGACAAGCACAGGACTCAGGCGACAGTTTTTGGCCAGTGAAGACTGGCTAACTTAGTGGTCTCAAACATGATCCAGTCTAGCTGGCAACGCAGTGTCTTTATGTGCACGATTTTACGATTAATCAGCGCGCCGCGGATAACCAATATTGGCGAAACGCTGCTCATTGGTGTTGGTATTGAGCTGAAGTTAGAGTTGTCGGTGTCCTGTGGTGAATTTGACATCGGCTAATAATGTAATGATTTAGTTGCATATTAATAATCGTCGTGTTTGGTATGTGAATAGAGCAGAGTTTTGAACTTTGTATCAAGTTCTGGCAAAATACGCAAGTATTGCAAGTTGTTGATAGTTGCCAAAAGTTATGAGCTATTTAGCATATATTTTTTCACGATCATCGCACCTATCTAATGAGCTGTCCAAACTGACATTTGCCTTGAATGTTATGCTTAGCTAACTAACGCCCAGCTTCGGTTAATTCAAGTTTATTTCTCATGGCTCGTTCAACGGCGGTAACAATTAACAGTTTCCCCAAACCATTTGCAAATCCGAAAGTGTTTACAATCTAGCCATTTCTCGTTGGTGTTGTTGTTCTGGTTAATGTTGTTGTTGTTGTTACTGCATGAAACAAGCTGCCTGTAATTAAGTTTCCGCGCTAATTACAATGATGAGAGCGCGTTCACGTTCGCGATCTACATTTGCGGTTAAAAATAATTGAAAGACGGTGGTATCTTAGCGGTATGAGCTACTCTTTTCTTTAATACCTCGCTTGGGTGGAGTATTCATGAGATCGGGTTGTGCCTTCTCGAAACTAAGTTCAGTGTAATTCCGGTGTTAATTTGAGCGGTTAATCAATCATATCCAGCTTTGCACACTGAAGCCACGTTTGTTTGGTATGATCAATGATCTGGCTGTAAATTCTTCCGCAGGTTATTTTTGTTAAATGATGATTTGTTAGAGAAACTGTGAGAAATTCGTTGATTTTTTTTTGTTTTTTTTTGTTTTTGGTTTTCGTTAGCCAAAGTAAATGAGTCAAGTTGTGGTTAAGAAATATGAAAGCGAAAACGACGTTTTATAACAATTAAGAAGTTTTTTGTACTTTCATGAAGTAAACACAAAAGTATGATTTTTTGTTAAGTTATGACTAAGGATAAAATTAAATTGATATCTTAAGGGTCCCAGTTCAATCGAAATTTAGCGAATAGAAAGAGATTCTGTGAAGAAATATGTAATATTAATGTGTAGCTAATGGGAAAGTGCTACATGCCTTTGTGATCGATCTTTATATGATCGAAACAAAAATAGTTATAAATTATGGTAACCACTGTTGGTTATTTTGGGTCTATTTTGTTGTTTATATTTAATTATTTTAGGAGGTTTTTGACGCGGAGGGTTTTGTTGTTCTGAAAAGCTCCAATATTCTTACATTAAATGTCATATAGGCAGCAAAATATGTTTATCATCAAAAGCCCCTACCTATACAATATCCTACCTACGATCCTGTCACCATTTAAAAGCCTTTAACTTCAGTTCTAGAAGACTTTCAACTTTTTGAATGCCTTTTTTTAATAAGTTCAGCATTAGTTGAATCTATATAATACTTAATAGCATTACATTTTGACGTAGAATTATGTCTTACAGCGTGGTTTGTATGGAGTCATTTTAACAGATTTTTCAAGGCCATGAAACTTTTTTGACGAATACTTCAGGGTATACCTACAGCCTTTAATGCTCATCGTTCTAAGATAATATATATACTCAAATATCAGATATATCCTGCGCTGAATGAATATATAATTTTGGATTTTGTCACTATTATATTAAAGTCACAAAATAATAAAATATAAAGAGAAAAATGCATGTGTTTATATAAGAAAATTTATCATCAGCTGGTTATGCTGTGGCTGCTGCTTTCTTTGTGTTTGTTTTGTTGTTTGTGCTTGTATTGTTTTTGTTTTATACGAACTGATTAGCAAGCTTCTTCATTGGGTTCTTATATGTACTACTTCTTTATTGGGTTCTTGTATCAACTACTAAGAAATGAGTGCTTTATTTTAATACAATATATCAATCACAACCTCTTTTCAACTCAGTCAATGAACTCAAACTGTCAAACTTAACGAAATGGGTCTGTGATCCGGTTAGATTTAACTCTTAAGAATTAAAAGAGTTTGATCATATTTCGTTTCATGCTTTTACCCAATAAATGGCGTAAAATTTTAATTTTTGTTTTTAATGCAAATTAATTTGGCTCCCACATCTCACTAGCACTAGCGAGTGTTGCTAATTTCGGAAGATCAATAAAAAATACGTGCAAAATGGACAAAGCAATCGTACCAAAGAGACAAAGTAGAAGAGGTTACAACTTTAACGGAATTCTACGTCTATACTTACGATAATATCGAAACTTTTTCTTTTTTTTTTTCTTAAAATTCACATTAAATGATGAAAATTTCATCAACTTATTATATGGTGTGGAGGTTTTTGAGCAAAAAGTGACTGGCCCATAGCTTATGGGTGCTACAAGACTGAGTGTCTTTGGATATAGATCAATTTTCTGATAAGAACGCATATATTAATATCGTTAGTCAAATTTAAAATAATCACAAGGACATTTATTTAATAACCTCAAAATACAATATAACAATTAGTCTTTATAATCAAAAACACGTCAAAAACTTATAATCTTTAGTTATGAAAAATAAAGAAATAATTGGTATGAAACGATTATAAAATAAAACAAAATTTGTTATTACAAATAGAAATCCTTGGAAATCCTTAGTCCAAATAGAAAATTTGTCATTAAAATCTAGGTTTGGATGGTTTTGGTACTGTGGTTAACGATAATAAAATCCAAAATCTAATCTTTCACTCTTATAAGGACATAATCCTAACAATTTTTAAGAATTATTATTCTCAAAATGCAAAAAAGTATTAAATTTTGGTAAAGACCCTGCAACCATTTTCAACCGCCAGAGAATCTGCAGCGAATCGCTTGAAAGATGAGACAATCGCCGGTGAGCTCTTCTGAGAGTCATCCTGGTATCGCCGAACGTAAGCAGCTGAGCCGATAAAAGTGATTCGCTGAGAAGATTCGCCGACGAATCGCGAAGAGGAGTTTACGCAATTCGCCGGAAAGATTCATTGACGAATCGCCAAAAGGAGTCTTAAACGAATTGCCGGGAAGATTTGCTAATGCATCTCCGAGAGGAATCTCAAGCAAATCGCTTGGAAGAGTCGCGAACGAATCGACAATAGGGGTCTTAACCGATTTTCCGGGAAGATTCGCCAACACATCGCCGAGAAGATTCTTAAAATATTCGGCAGTCCCACACGAATCGATAGAAGGGGTCTAAAGCGGTTCGCTGACAAACAAATCGCTTTTAGGGTTCCTCAATGATGATCGTTACAAGTTAATGTAAGTTTAAATAATCGGGCTCACACTCTGCTTGTCCCATCCCTATTCAATGAATTTCTCAAAGTTCAACGTTTTGATTAATTGTAACGATTTTCGGAGTCTGCTTCAAATTGCAATCATAGATTTTGAAAACTTTTTAAAAAGCCATCTTGCAATGATCGCCGGAATAAGCGAAGGTATATTCTGAAAATTTTTTGAATCACTCATTCTTCTCTTGGGCAATCGTAAAGCGATCCATCTTCCAACGATCACCGAAATGAGTGAAGGAAGATTTTAAAAATTTTTTCCGTCAATCGTACATTTATCGTTTGGACAATCGAAAAACGATCCATCATCCAACGATCGCCGGAATGAGTAAAGGAAGATGCATAAATTGTTTGAGAATCATGGATTCATCGCTTCGGCGATCAAAAAGCGATCCATCTTCCGAAATACAATTGGACTAATCGCTAGGGACCGTCTACCAAATGTATGCATGGGAGGGTTACGTACACCTAATGAATATTTTTATAATATATTTTCTTTCAAAAAGTTTGGTAGTTTTTTCAACGGTTCTTCAACTACATAAAATTTTTTAAAAATAGAGGCAAATAATGAGTTTTTTGAAATGAGCCCTCCCTCTACTCTTAAATTCCAGAAAAATCATAGCAAGAGAAAAATGGCCTACCTAATATTGTTGATCTTATTTTACTACTTCACCTTCTCAAAAGTATTATAATAGATCATTATCAGCCATTCTTGAAAAGTAAATTTTTGGCTTACTTTAGGACCAAATTGTGGGATAATTAAATGTGAACAATTTTAGCTACTTTTAATCCAAATAAATAATCCAAAACAGTTTCAAAAACGATCTCTAACTAAACCTATAGCGCGCCAAAAACATATTTTCTACCCGGAAAGGTTAAAAAATGTATGACAAATATATAGTTAAGGTTCACTGGATGGATATCTTCTCTCATATAAGCTTCAAAGATTATATGACGCCACTTAGCAAAGTGCGTCAACAGCTTTTAGTGATTAATACTTAAGACAAGCGGCAATACATAAAGAAATGTGCCTCTTCATCATTTTTTTTTATTCCAAAATAATCACAACTAATTTGACAGATTTACGTGTGGATCAAGACACAATTCACTAAATCACAAGAAACGAAATAAGTAAACGAACATAAAAAGAAAGCAAAACAAGCTGTCAGTCTGACATTCGACAGCAGACTGTCAAATGTCATTGAACACACACCATTAGACCATGCAACACCATACAGCATATTCCAATGGTGTAGATAGAGCAACAGCAAAGGATTATCCTCGATAAATTGGAAACATAATACTTAAGATTGAATTTGGTATCGAGTGAGAAAACAGCTACAACAACAATGAAATTCGAACAGTCAAATAGCATAATTCAAATGTCAATGCTGCTGTCAACAAAGGAGGAAATAAACGAACAAACAAAAAATACTGACACTTGACCAGCTTTTGGGGGTCATTTTCCAAACGCACCGTATTTTATAGTTAATTTTGTTTATTTTTCAGTTCTTCGTTCACACTTTTGTCACGGGCAGTTAAACTGCTCACATCATCATCATCATCATCCTCATGCTCATCGGAAGCAACATCATCATTATCAACATTGACATCGTGCACAAGGCGCAGCACGGATATTGATGACAAAACGCCGCACATTAAGTCATTCAATTGCAAATGCACACATCTGTGACGATTTTGACTCAGAGAGTTGCGTCGAAAATTGGCGACTACCTTCATATATATTGGGCACAAACTAAAAAAATAAAATAAAAAAAACTCTATAGAAACTACAAAAAAAGGGGTTTGGCAGTCAACAACTGTTCTTAACTAAGGCTGCAACACTGTTTCAGCAGTCCAAGAGGGGGAGGCGTGTGCGTAGCAAAAAACAACTGTATACTAGTAGCAAGCTGTATTGTGTACCTTGAATCATTAGGCAACTGATGGCAATCCAGTCATTTGAGCTGCGACAACGCGTTGATTTTGACGCTTGATTGAAGCGGCTACGGAAGCGTAGAATCGTCGAAACTAGCGCCGCACCTTTGCTTTTGACACTTTGCATGCATCTCCCACACTCCGTTAGTCCAGGTGATTGAGGGTCAGTCACTATGAACGGTCAATTGTTTATTCTAGTTCCTCTTTTTCTCTGCCCCGCTACTACAAATGTTTGCCTAAAGTCAAGTAATGCGCCAATAATGCCCATAATTCACATGATGTGCGCTGACTTTAATGGTCCCAAGTTAGCAATTTGTTTTTAATTTTTGTTGTAGCTTACTTTTCGATTGTTTTAATTGTTCTTGTCGTTGTTGTTGTTGTTTTTGTCGCTTTTGTTGTCGTTGTGCAATGTTAACCCTTTTTCTTTTATTTGTATTGTCACTCGATTATTGATTGCTGCCGAAACTGTTGAAGCATTGCAATCATCAGTTTTATCGACAGCGTTAATGATTTTATTCCGTTTTATTGAAAAAAAGAAACAATAAAAATAAAAAAAAAAACATACCAACTGACGCTACTCTACGACACCATCGGAAGCTACAGATGACCTATTTTTAATGCATATAAGTAAATAAAATGTGTACTTAATTTGTAGAATGTTGAATTAATTAAGATATAATAATGGCCATGCGACAAAAGGAAATGTAATAAATGTTGAACAAATGATGAACTAAGAATAGTAACTAAGTGCATGAGAAATTAATGAGCTATGGAAGAGCTTTGGTTCCATTCAGTCTTAACCAAATGAAAGAACAACACATCCCAATATAAAAAAAAAAAAAATGTTTCTACTCAGCTTAATGTTATTTTATTTGATTTAAAATTATAAAAAATATTTTGAAATATGAAGTGTCAATTTGAGAAGAGTTTACATTTACAAAAATCTTTTTATTTTGGTACAAAATTTGCTAAAATAAGAAAAATCCACAAATGATGATCGGCATTTTGAAAACTTTCCTTTTTTTCGAAAATTTTCTATTCGTGAAATAGAAAAGAATTCAAGATGTGAGCGACCGTAGTTCCGAGAAGAAACTGGACTGCCAGGTATTGATTTCAGCGAGGTGTCACCAATGCGGGGTGTGTTTTGGAAGATGTGAAGATGTTGAAGAGACTGCATCAATTACCAGAATCAATGCAGAGCTTTTAATAAATTTTTAAATAATATTGAGTGCCATTAGTTCTCGCCATCTGATCAAATCATAATATTTTGGAATATTCGCTTTAGGAATCCAATAATTTATTTGGAAGTTGGAAGAGCATAACTCCAACTCTTCATATAAAACTTTGTCTTATTGGAAAGAAATAATAATATACCAATTTCAATCATTGATGATCTATCAAGGAAGCTAGAGAAGCTCAAGAAACCAAAAATAAGAACTGAAAATATGACTGTCTAAATCACACAAGAAAAAATATTACTGACCATAGAACAACTAAATGAGTAATCATACTTAACGACAATGCTTATGATATATCGGACCTTAAATTATAACACTGCGATAAAGCAATTCTATAACCTGGGTTTTTGAAGATACTGTAGAAGATATCAGATATCTTTTAATTGAAAAACAAAATAAAAACAGTTCTTTACATATTAGTATGATGAAGATAAGAATTCTCAAGTTTGTATTTCAGATTTTAGATCTAGACCAGTTTTTCCTAGGGTAAAACCTATTTTATAAAGCAAAATTTTAAAAAATTTAGTTTTGTTTTTTATTATTAATTCATAAGTCTTACAGGGAGCATTACAGGAGAACTTCTCCTCATTACCTTAATTTTAAAAGCAAATACTGCATATAAGCGCACGTTAGAAAAATTAAAGTCATGTGTCGAACACTGTACCAAAAAAAGTACACAATTGTACAAAATAAACAAAAGATAAGAACACGAGAACCTGAATATTTCATAAGCCTTGTATTTCAAATTCGATTACTGGAGTGTGCGTATAAGATACATGAAGCAATTCTAAATTTTTCATAATTTTAATTTTTTCATAATTTTTGTGAATAGAATTCATAAAATCCATGTACAAATACGAGGAGAACAAGCACATTTCATGACATAACTCTCCAGAGAGATAGAGCCAACGCAAAACGAGATACTTGCTAGCAACGAGATGCTTTAAAACAAACGGTTCCAATATGTGTGAATATTCTTAATACATAAAAATCACGCGTCACATTTCGCTAACCTCAAAAACCAAACGACCGATTTTAATGAAATTATGTGAATGTTTGTTTGAAAGATAGTTGAGTTTTGGACCCGATAGCTGCAAATTAAATTTATTAATATTTTTGACGATTTTTTTAGATTTCTCATTAAAAAAAACATACAACAACAAATTTTAATATGTGGCAGGAGAACATCTGCCCAGTAAACCTCTACACGAGTGCGCTTGAAATACGTTTCAAGCCACTCGTTTCTGGTGCAAGCCTTTGTTATGTTTTCCACTCATCAATGAAATCAAGCATAACACTACAGAGAGCACTCGTCGCTTGAGCAGAACAAGAACAAGAACACAAACCGAATCAATGTTATGCACAATTCGACAAAGAAGAATGAATGACTGGAAAGTTATGTAAACAACAGCAGAACGCTTGGTGTTATGCTGTGTTTTTTAGATTTTAGACATTAGGCGTTACTGAGCAAACAATTAAAAAAAAATACCAATAAAGCAGACCTTAACTACGCTTAATATGTATATAAATAAATAAATGACGCACAAAGAGGAATGAAAAAAACAAGTTAGCTTCGCCAAGGTTCTGCTGTGTTAGATGTGATTCGTGCATTTTTCGCTGTTATCAAAGTGTTTTGTTTTTATAAATCGAACAATATTGTGTTCTGTTAAAGCAAACAGCAAACATGGTGATGTTGGAAGCCGACGAGTGCTGTGCAGTACTCGTCTGTTGTCATTAAATGAGTTGAATAAGCTCTGCTTGACTAACAGAGTTCTGTTAAGCTCTGAACTCTGCACTGTTGGATCTACTGTTGTGAAAAAAACGAGTGCATTCGTGCAGAGGTTTGCTGCCCAGCTCAACTAGTTACATATAAATATTGTGTTCATTCATGACCTTACGTATTAGCGCACTGAAAACATGTACAGTTATATGAAGACGGTAATGTGTTGTGATTGTTGGAATTGCTGTAGCACTCTTTACACACTCATACGCACAAAATACTATTAACCCGTATTTTACATGGGCTTATGTACAAGTACACATGATCAGTGAACGCTAAATTGATGTGGGATTTTCATGAACATATAAAAAATAGTTTATAATTTCTATTTTCAGTGAACCATTTTTAGTGTGGTGACCGTGGCATGCAGGTTAAGTGTGTGGCCTAGCATGCTCGGAGCCCGGGTTTGATCCCCAGCCGCGGCGAAAAGTTTTTTCAATAAAAAAATTTTCTGATCGGTCACCACCTCTCTGCAGACAATGGCAAACCTCAGAGAATAAACAATGCCATGTAAAGCTTCTTGAGAACATGAACTTTAGCCGTTCGGAGTCGGCATAAAACATGTAGGACCAGTTCTCGTTCAATTGTGTGCAAACATTTAATAACACACACAACACAATTTATCATAAGAAGGTCGGTCAAAGTCCTTTCAAGGGAATGACCAATTTGTTTTTTTGTTTTATTTTCAGTGTCAAGTAGCTCAAAAATTTGTTTATATTTTTAGTTAAGGTTTATATAGCGTAATCAATTTTAAGCAATATAAAAGAATCCGGTTTGAACAATTTTAAACCTTTCAAAAATAAAAGATTTGACACCAAAAATATGCCAAAAAACGTGCCCTGTTAGGCACGCGTACCTTAAGTAGCCATAAATCCTCAATTGGTTGAGGTCCAGTAAACAAAGTAATGAATTTTAATATAAAAAGTGTTCAACTTCTACATTTGATAAGACTTAACAAATGTTCTAAGAAACTGCTATGATATTCACTGGTTTTTATTTTTATTTATGAAAACTCAAATAAAAGTTTTTGTTGAAATCCTCTCAAACGTCAATGAATTTCTACTAAAATATTGAGTAAAAGAAAATGTCGGTTACCTCCTTCATCAGATCAGTAAGGCTTGAGACCATCAGTTTCGTCAAATTTCTTCTGAAAAAAATAGTCTGATAGCAAAACCAGAATGAAATATGACTAAAAGAGGTATATTTAAATTGTATCCACATAATATCTTAAAGAAATTACTGCTTCGCTAATGTGCTTTCTACTTCCGACTTAAAGAACTCTCCAAATGGTGGTCTTTAAAACCAAACCGAATTCTCATTTAAAATAATTACCGAATATGATTAAGTTATTAAAAGATACAAATAAAAATTAACAAAAACAATATAACTTAAGAGAGCTCCGAAATTGTTTAAAAATTCACATACATACATAAGTAAATCATTTTTTAAAATTTTTGCTTGATTAATGTTAGATTTTAAATCATTTCCTGATATTATACCTACACTGAGAAAAAAACACATACCGTGCTCCGGTAAAAAATTTCTCTATTTTCGATATAGAAATTTTCTCTTTTTCAAATAAAATTTTCTGAAATCAGAATAAATTTTCACATTTTCAAAGAAATATTTCTTTACTTCTAGGAAATGGAAATATTTCAATGTCTCTAATAATGATAAGTATTTTTCTCGCACAAAAATTTCTCATTTATAGAGAAAAATTTATTGAAAATGAAAAATATTATATTTTGATAAAAAATTCACTAAGAGAAGTATTTTCTTCAATAAAAACAAATCTTTTCTCAAAAATAAAAAGCTTTTTCTCAAAAAACGATATATTTTTCTTTTTCATGGAAGCTTTTTACCATTTTTAGAGAATTTTTAGTATCGAAATTAGAGAATAGCATTCTCTGGAGCAAAGTCTATACCATTTTTCTCTAAATATGATGCCTTTTTTCTGAGTGTACAGGGAAAATAAAGTTTTACTTTTCAACTTTTAAATTTACTGTAAGACTTGCATGTTATATTTTGAACTATCTGATGACTGGCAGTTAACCAGTCATACATTCACAATGAAATATTACTCAGTGCCTTTTGGACTTTGCAAGTATTTTCACAGATAATAAAAGTTTCAATTAGCCTCTCATTTGCAATGCATTTATTCCAATTCCCACGATTTGCCAACTGCCAATATTAAGCCTCAAGCTTTGAGCAAAATAAATTTAAGACTGACATATTAACTGCAGCGAATTGTTAAAAAATTTTAAACACAGTCAGTGTCAGAGAATTGAAATAACTGAGCCTACGGCATGAAAATAAATTGCTTAAAAATTAGGCGCAACTAATTTTTTTCAATTCCCTGATCGTGCTGGCGTGTGTTATTCACACGGTTGACAACACTAGACAATGTTGATAGCTATGATGCTAATAAAAGGGCGCTGCTTAGCACAGCCCACACTGACACTGAATCAACTGAAAAACTAAAAAAAAAAAAACAAAATCTCAACATCAAATCACATCATAGTCAATTCCATAGAGTACGAGAACAAAAAAAAAAAAAAACAAATTATGGATGCGCAACTGTGACAAAATTAATTTTCAACTTGACTGAGTTGCCACTGTTTGTTGGGTGCGTAGGACGTTGGCGCGGTCGTTTGGCAGAGTTTGGTAGGGTGAAATAACGCCGTTGCCGGGGTTACGCTGAATTTACAAATACGTGGTGGAAAATGACGATAATGAGACCATAGATAACGACGTTAACAAAGTCAATGGCAAGTAATGGCCAAAGAAAAGTAGTTGCCATTGACGTACGTTAAGTACTTGCCAGTGTGAACACTTTATTCCAACGAAATGCGCTGCCAATTCTGCAATAAAACTCTGCGTTTTCGCTTGGTACTGCTTAAACTAGATTGTTGTGATAAGTTTACAGTTTTGGGTGCAAAAAACTCACAACTCAACGAGTTTTAAGTTTTGGCCATTCAAAGCAACCCCTTTTTGAACAGCATGATAGATGCCCCTCGGCATGTGGGTTGCCACTTCTTCATTACATTCTGACAAATTGTTCCGCTAAATAAATCACGATTCATGATTATCACCATGAAATAAGGATTTTCAGGATATTATTTTCTGCTCATTGTTGTTTTTCGTTGTTGTTGTTGATGTGTTGGCTTTCATTGTGCAAGTTTTGGCGAATTTGTTTGCAGCTTATCTTATGAGGGTCAATAGTAGTTTTCAGTGGGAGTCAGAGATAATATTATATATTAGGTGACCACTTTTCATGGTTATTAACCAAGAAGAATGGTTTTGCTTTATATGATGGTAAGGAGGAATTTTGATTTGGGCGCAAGTAAGGTTTAATAATTGCAGAAAATGTTAACTGGCTCATGACTTATGTTAATATTAACAAATAAAATGAGACCAAAATAGCCCTTTTAAAATTTGTATGTTATTTCCAGCAAACAATTTTGCTGTACATCGCTTGTTTCTAAATGTTAATACAAACAAATTTTGAGCAACTTGACATTTGTACCTTTTTTAAGACCGAAGATTTTTTCGGTTGAGAAATTTCGAACAATTCTTGCAATTCATTTAAAACGACCTGAAATTGAACCACAACAGCTTCTTTTCAATTTTTTGACAATCCTGAGAAATTGGCGAATAGCAATATTTTTGCGTTACCTAAAAACAACAATACAGCTCATTAAAGATATTTTTTGGTTGCAGCATATGGACCAATCTGCACACAAACAGCATTATCTCTGCTACTCTCACCAAAATTAGCTCAAATTCATTCATTCATATCAATTTCATGCGAACGTCGTCTTTTTCATGCAACTTTGATGCGTAACTGTCATAAACCAGCATTTGTTTGCGCAGTTAACAGTCTGACACATCAATGTCAAATCATAATTTCGACTTTTCTCCCCACCATGATGCTAACGAAACCAACAACCCTCATTTTGGCCAATGGTGACAAATCAACGTTTCCTTCATGCATTCATCCTCATGCTCATTTATTTCCATTTACTTCATGCTGCTACCAGCTAGTGGTTTGTTTTTTTGGTGACGTAATTACAATATGAATATGACAGCAGGGAAGAAATGTCAAAATTGTCAGCATATCAAAGAATATAACAAAAGTTGACAGCTAATCCAACAACAAATACATGCTAACCATTAAATCGGCAACAGAATCTATAGCAAATACGAAAAGCATCTTGAAACTGTGGTTAAACCGCGTAAAGTGAGTGCATAGAGAGCGGCAATAAATCGACAGACGTACAACATACAACGAGCTGTCAAAACTGACATGACAGCTTTTGTATAACAACCTGGTGTGTAACCAGAAACAACATCAAAGTATGAAAAGCATAATAAGAAAAAAGCGTTTTATTTGATTTTCAGCATGAAAGAAGGTGCCTTCACTTTAAGTGCTAGAGAAAGATAGAGTGTGAAAGAGAAACAGAGAGCGCGGTTTTCCCTCTATGACATTTGACATGCATATAAAAATTCTGACACGTCATCGAACGCTCGCGGTGTTCTAGCGCTGACGCTTGTAACAATTTCAAAATTAGTTACGTTGTTCTACCCGATATGTACTGCTTGTGTAGCCAATTTTATGGTCACTCCTCTCTATATCGCCCTCCAGACTTGTGAGCCTTACTATGCTTGTCAAAATGATTGACACTCTGTTGTTTGGCTGTGCGTAGGCAAAGTTGACAAAAGTGCCGATTACCATTGTTCTGTGATTTGGTGTCGGTAAATTAGAGCTGGTTCTCTTTCTTCGGCTGAATACAACAAATTAGCCCGGCTCAGAACTGATTTGGTTGTCGATTCCAATTGTTCAAAGTAGTGCCGAGTTCAAAATAGATTTTAATTGGAACTATGCCGTGGTAGTGAACTAACAATAAATTGATACGTGCCGTTAGAGGGCAAGAGCGGAGCCCTTGAAGAATTGTAAGCTGTTGTAATAAGTCTAGGAGTTAAATGAAGGAGTTAATATGAAACAAGTTTTATTGGAAGTGGAACTCATAAGACCCATAACGAACTTCGTCATCTTATCTATAATTTTTTTAAATAGAGTTCGGAGATATCTTTTTGTATTATGGTAGAGGGTTCATTTATAAGTCAATATAAAAGAGAAACTGGGTATGTGTGTGAAATTAGCTATTTCAAATAAATTAAAATTTTCAAAGATTCTTTTATAACTGTAATAAATTTAAAATAGAAATTTGCAATAAACATTTATAAGAGCCTTTGTGACTCTTAAAAGAGGGTATTTTCTGACGATATTATGAGCGTTCATTATTTTGAGTCCGAAAAGAGTCTTCTCTATGAACGTTTTATGAGCACACATTATTATGAGTCCGAAAGGATTCTTATTTATGAGCATTTTATGAGTGCACATTATTATGACTCAGAAAAGTGTCTTATTTATGAACCTTTTTTGAGCGCATTGAGTTCGAAAAGACTCTTTTTTATGAACCTTTATGAGCGCACATAATAATGAGTCCGAAAAGACTCTTGTTTATGAACGTTTTATGAGAGCACATTATTATGTTTAAGAAAAGACTCTTATTTATGAACGTTTTATGAGAGCACATTATTATGTTTAAGAAAAGACTCTTATTTATGTATCTTTTACATAAATATTTATGAGCGCACATAATAATGAGTCCGAGAACACTCTTATTTATGAACCTCTTATGCGCGCACATTATTATGATTCAGAAAAGACTCTTGTTTATGAACCTTTTATGAGCCCACATAATAATGAGTCCGAAAATACTCTTTTTTATGAACCTTTTATGAGCACACATTATAATGAGTCCAAAAAGACTCTTATTTATGAACGTTTTATGAGCGCACATTATTATGGGCTATTCTTTTTGTTTTCTTAAGAATCATAAAATACTCTTAAATATGACTCTTATAAGATTCCGAAAACATTCATAATTGTGACTCTTAAAAAACACATATTTCGAACTCTTCTAAGAGTCATATTTCTGACTTAGAGCTGTGTGCCCTTTCAGAGAGGGAAATACGCTTATAGGAAAG
The DNA here is from genome assembly GCA_958299015.1 of Tetanocera ferruginea. Taxonomy (NCBI): domain Eukaryota; kingdom Metazoa; phylum Arthropoda; class Insecta; order Diptera; family Sciomyzidae; genus Tetanocera; species Tetanocera ferruginea. The sequence goes on from OY282641.1 coordinate 161,903,684, forward strand.
CTCATGGAAAGGTCATAAATTAGAGTCTTAAAAGACTTATAATATTTGTTTGTTATGAGTCATTAAAGCATTATAATTTTTGTTTTTTAAGAGTCATAAAAGAATCTTAAATATGACTCTTATAACACTCCGAAAACATTTATAATTTTAACTCTTAAAACAGACATAATTTAGACTCTTATAAGAGTCATATTTCGGACTCAGATGTGTGTGCCCTTCCAGGAAGGGAAACACGATCTTATCGGAGTCTTTTATTAGCTCATAATGAGCGCTCACTCATAATTATGAGTCTTAAAAGAGTCATAAAAGACTCATAATGTTTGCTGGGTTTTATTTACTTTCAGACAAAAAATTTTTATTTGGATAGGAGGTGCAAAAATAAGTGTTAAATGATCATTGATGATCAGTGTCAATTCGACGACACTGAAATTGTATTAAAATTTAAACCACGTCAAATACTAAAACTATTTTTTAGTCTCGCATGGAAACCGCGGGCGGTAACCATCACTTAGAGTCGCGAGCTCTTACCTCGGGTTAATCTGTTGCTTGCTAGAGCATAAACAAATTTATTAAATTTAAGTATAGATTTCACTAAAAAATTTCTAGTATTTTGAAAAGTATTGTATCTAATAAAAAAAGGTTTCAAAAAATTCCATTAGTCCAACGATTGGTTATAAAATATTCCAAGATTTTCAACCGTGTAGTTAGATTTGATCTTCTTGAAAAAGGTTGTACAACTGAATGAAAAAATAAGACATTCACATTCACAGTTCTAAAATAAGGAGTGGTTCAGCAAAAATATTAAAAAATACGGAATGACTTTAATAAATTCCAAAAATGCTGCTATGATAGCTTTTCAACAAACTCACCAGCTAAACTTCGTCCATCGAACTAAATTGGCAATAAATAATAAGTTGACAAAATAGCAAAAGTTGCTTCCAAATGTAAACACATAACTTATAAGTAGCACAATTTTTAATAAGCTTTGCATAGCATCGCTCCAAATCGAACACCCACTCACATAATTAAAAAAAAAACAAAATCATGTTGGTTTTTCAAGACCATTTTGACCATAATAAACATAAAGAAACATCACAATAAATTTGGCTCATAATAAGAAGCATGCCATGATAGACGTCTTGACATTTCATTACTTAACATCAGTTTATAGCATTTAGACGTCATAAAATCAATAGCAAGAATTTATAACAAGTTATCAAAAAACTTACCATGTCAAGCTCAATTCAAAGATATAAACAAGATTTTACGATGACATAAATAATAACAAACAATGATTTTTATTGACAATACAATTTGTTTGACATATGCACATATGTGCAGCTAAATACAAATGTACAAAACACTCACATCAAAATTTTTATACAGTCGAATGTGTTCAAAACAAGCTAGTTTTTGGTCATAAACTCATAAAAATGCGGAAACCAAACGCTTGAGCTTGAATGTTTTGTCTTATTTTATTTCAAGCTTGCAACGCTTAGTTAAGAGCTTGAATAATAGTCAAACTCAACTATGGGTCATTCATCTCACTTAGCCAACGCGCCTTAATTAAATGACTCCACCACAAAATTCTATTTCACAAAATTCCTACACACCAAAAAAACCAAAACAAAAACACAAGAAAAAAAATACTAAAAATGAATTATTGCCTCGATCAAAATACCATCAAAAACGATTTAAAATCGATTAACCCCTTTTCGTGGTCGTTTGTCGTTTTTGGCCCCCATAAACATTCATATATCGAACAACAGGTTCACCAAAGCGACCTGCCTAAGTTTTGAAATTATTATTAAAGCATCAACATCAACATCGACCAACACCATCTTCAGTCATTCACTCAGTCATAAGCGAACGTACGAACAGGCGGCTTAAAACAAAAGATATTTCCACCTTTTGCCGCCGACAGAACATTCAACGCAGTAAAACGCCCCCAAAACAAAAATTAAACCTTTAAAGCAGCAAACCTCCCAAAACATACTATCACAGCCATGAAGAAGTCAAAGCCATGAATGTGGCTGCAGATGAGCAGCAACCAAAAAAGATGAAGAAGAAAAAATGCATGCCGTCAAAGTGAACGCGCTTCACATCACACGAAAAAGAGGTGAGAAAATTTTTGATTAGCTTCCTCGGAGGCTCACTTGGGTAGAGCGAACAGAAAAAAAACTAAAAAAAAAACCCAGCCAAATGTCGGTATAGCAACAACCGACAAACAGTCGAATCTACAAATTTAGCCACAAACTGCTAAGCGATCTATGACTTTGATGGCCATTTCATGTGTTTGCTGCTGCCCTTAAAACTACTCCTAAACTTCCACATTTCCCGCTGCCTAAACTTCATCAGTACTCAATGTAGATGAAGATCAACATTCTTTTCGATGTAGCTTTGTTGATAATTATGTGGAGTAGCAAAGCGTGTGTTTGAAGCTTGCATGTTTGTGGCAGCGTTTTGTTTTGTATTTTTTTTTTTTGTTTTTGTGTCCAGTTTTGGAGGCTGTGACCAGCCGACAACGCCACACCAAGAGCACTGCTCCAGTCAAAGTCACTAAAATTTGTTGAGACTGATATAACTATTATAATGACGATCATTCAGTTGGCGTTGATGATTGCATGTGCCAGAAAAGTTGAAGCACATTGAAAGAAAAAACAGTATTTTCTTAACAAAATAAAAGTAATATGTTATATTTTGTTGGAAAACCACTTAATTTTAATTTAATTTGGTATTAATGTGAATATGAAATGAGTGGTGACCGTGGCATGCAGGTTAAGTGTGTGGCTTAGCATGCTCGATCCCACGGGTTCGATCCCCAGCCGCGGCGAAAAGTTTTTTTCAATAAAAAATTTTTATGATCGGTCACCACCTCTCTGCAGACAATGGCAAACCTCAGAGAGTAGCTAATGACATGTAAAGCTTCTTGAGAACATGAACTTTAGCCGTTCGGAGTCGGCATAAAACATGCAGGTCCAGTTCTCGGTCAATTGTGTGCAAACATATAATAACACACACAACACAATTGATCATAAGAAGCTCGGTCAAAGTCCTTTCAAGGGCTGAAATGGCCAATTTGTTTTTTTTTTTTGAACGAGTTCCATCCATCTTTTGTTATTTTTCTTGAAGTTACTAAGTAAACTCTACTGTTCGGTTTCTTACAAACTTAAAACAGTTTAGCTGAATAACCGCTAATGGTAGAGCATTGATATTTGAATTAAAGTCTTTCTGCGTCGTTTGAGTGGAAATTTTGGGAATTCGGTTCAGTGGGTTCACACTTATAAGCTCCCAATGTCTACACCTACGCGAATACAAAACCAGGGTACCGGGTAATTTGGGTAATTCGCAAATTCGAAACTCTCAAAAAAATTTTTATTTTCATTGTCACTTTTTCTGTAGACTCGATTACTCGATCTTTTTGAAATTTGTTTTTTTTTTTTTTAATTATTTAATAAATCGCGCCATCTTGGGAACTCCCTTTTAAAATTTAATTTTTTGCAATTTTACAATAACAAAATGGCGGAATTTTCCAATGAAAATCAATAAAATTTTGTAATTTCAGGCTCAAAATAACGGAAAAAAATAATTGAAAAAGTGCTCTCAGGGGACGCATAGTGCATTATTTTCACTTATAGCGTGCCAAAAGACCCAAACATTTAAATCGGAATTTGATAAAAAGAAGTATTTTACAGACAGAAATATATTCATCTAATTAAAAACGATAACTTAATCTAAAATAATGTTTGTTTATTGTTTTAATATTCGTCAAAGCTGGAACTTTTAGTAAACAATAAAAAAATTAATTAAATGCACTTTTACTATTACTAACAAAAATTTTGCAATAATTGCAAAAGAAGAAATTACTGTATTTGTATTTTTACTAAAACGAAAAAAAAATCGCAATTTTACAATTACTCCAAATATTCTTTCATATAAAGTGTGCAGCGTTGACTGCGAGAATTTTTGATGCACTTAATGAAGGTAAAGGACTTCGTTGGTCGTGCGAAAACTGTAGATCTACCGATGTAGATATCTTAAAGCTTATTCGACAATCTCGTAAAGGCTTTTTAGAGGTTTCGAAGGATTTAGCGGCGGCTCAAGCCAGATTGGCTGGTTTTGAAGACTTATTTAAGAAGTTTAAAATTATGGATGAAGCCTCTGTTTCTCCTAAACGAAAGCGACCATATAAGAATCTTCGAAATACCGCAAAACCTTCTGCTTTAGCCATACCTCCGTCTACTAACAACGATTTAATATTACTTTCACCTAATTTGAACGTAGAACAAGAAGCGCAGTCAACTGAGTCTGTCAGTGATGACAAAAATACAAAAAAGATTGTGTCTTCAAATGTACCTGCAACAGGTGACATTATTTTACAAACAGCTGAAGATCGTGAAGTGGCACCAACTATCGTCGTAAGTGATTCTCCAAGTCCATCTGGTAGGAAAAAAACTTACGCCGAAGCCTGTGTTGCTCCAATTTCGGCTCCTTCGTCTTCTAGTATCGCTTCTAGTTCTACTGGTGCTATACCTAAACAGATATTAATAAAAAACAGTGACCAGCCTATATATAAGGAACTTGTTATTGTTCAGCCTGTTAGGTCTATATTTGCCTCACGCTTTGCTCCTGATACATCTGAAGAAGATGTTTTACATCACATAAACTCAAAGTTGAAACTTGTTAATAAGAACATTTCGGTTCAAAAATTCAAGTTTTCATATGAGCGGTTCTCTTCTTCTTTTAGAATTAATTTATCAGGTGATCTCTTTGGTAAAGTCATGGATCAACGTTTTTGGCCTGAAAATACCGTGGTTCATGAATTTATTCCTAGATCACCACCTAAAATGTCTTTAGCTACTTTACCTTCCCACACCACAAACTCAAAAAACTAGATTGTTGCCATCAGTTCTTAGTCGTATACCAGAATGTCCGAGGTTTAAATACTAAGTTGACAGATTTGTTCATTTTAAGCCATAATCTTCACTTTGACATTATTGCTTTCAGTGAGACTTGGCTTAAACCTAATATTTTAAATACTGAAATTCTATCTAACAATTTTAATTTATACCGTAAAGATAGAAACGCTATTGCTGGTAATTTTTGCAATGGTGGTGGCGTTTTTATTGCTGTTAAGTCTTCACACTTCTCACAAGAAATAATAATATCTGAGTCTTTAGATATTGAATTTTGCTGTGTTCTTGTGAAGTTTGGTTCTTTGGGAATTTATATAACATGTTCGTATATTCCTCCTGCTTCCAATGTCGAGGTGTATGGGAAACATCTATTGTCGATTGGTAAAATTTGCTCACAACTTCAGCCTCACGACCACATTTTAATAACTGGTGACTTCAACCTTCCTAATGTTTCTTGGAACCGTTGTACTGAAAATTCTGCAGTATTCCTGCCGTCTTCAGAACAATCATCTGTTAACTCATTTTTAAATGAGCTTTTGAGTCAAGGACTTTTTCAAATCAACTATCACTATAATAGAAATAACCGTTTGTTAGACCTTATATTTGTTGATGATAGTAATATTGTTTCAGTTAATAGGTCTGATCCACTTGTTTATCCGGAGGACTTACACCATCCGACTGTTGAAAACACTCTGAATTTTGCCAAACAATCTATATCAAATCGTTTGAATCCTCCCTCAGAGTTCAACTTTAAAAGAACAAATTATGTAATTTTAAGAAATAATTTGTCAATTATCAACTGGGCATCACTACTTAATATCAATACTACAAGAATATTGCCACAAACACTTGATTCTGCCGTGTTTGCTTTTAACAATACTCTTTATAATTGCTTTTCAACTTCAGTTCCTCAGAAAAAAGCCTCTCTAATATCTGGTCCCACTTGGTATACCAAAGAACTGAAAAATCTGAGAAACTTAAAATCAAAATATTATAAAAAATACTTAAAATCTCATAATATTTGTGATTTTGCTTCTTATACCTCAACTAAATATAAGTACCGTCAATTATGTAGGCAATCTTATAGCATATATTTAACAAAAGTCAAATTAAACATAAAGTCTGATGCAAAATCATTTTAGAACTTCATTAATACTAAACGTAAAATAAATTCATATCCATCTTTTATGAAATATAAAACATTTGAGTCGGATGTTGATATTACTATATGTAATCTTTTTGCAGATTTTTTTAAGACTACTTATTCATCTGCTTCTTATGATAGTTTATGTTACTATTTAAATCTGCAACCTGGCGATATTTGTTCTCCAATAATTGATATTAACACTGTTTCAACCTACTTGAAAAATCTTAAGACATCTTATAAAAGCGGTCCTGACAATATACCTTCTTGTATATTGAAATATTGCTGTGAAGAACTTGTAGTTCCAATTACTATGCTTTTTACTGCATCGTTGCAATCTTGCTATTTTCCAGTGGCATGGAAATCTTCTTTTATTATTCCACTGCATAAATCTGGCAATAGGTCTTTGATAGACAACTATCGGGGAATTGCAAAGCTCAGCGCCCTTCCTAAGCTTTTTGAGGCTATTGTAACCTCACAACTATCACATAGCGTTAAATCTTTAATATCTCCTTTTCAACATGGATTCTTATCTGGAAAATCTACTGTTACTAATCTTCTTGAATTTACATCTAAAACTATTGAGAATTTTGGAAAAGGTCTACAAACAGATGTTATTTATACAGACTTTAGTAAAGCCTTTGATGTTGTAAATCATAAGCTTTTAGTTATAAAACTGTCACTTCTTGGTTTTCCAACGCATTTAGTGCGGTGGATTGAATCATATTTATTAAATAGAACACAAAGCGTTATATTTAACCTCATAAAGTCAGATGAGTTTCTTGTTACTTCTGGGGTACCTCAAGGAAGTCATCTTGGTCCTTTATTGTTTTTACTTTATGTAAATGATCTTCCATCTGTAGTAAAGCATAGCAATATCTTGCTATACGCTGATGATGTTAAACTTTTTCTGTCATACAAAGATGTGCAACACTCTTTATTGCTACAAACTGATCTTGACCATCTTTGTAACTGGTGCGAAATTAATTGCATGAAGCTCAACTTGGGGAAGTGCAAACAAATGACTTTTTCTCGAAGACAACCTTCTCGAACTAATTACAAAATAGGTGACTATACACTTGAGTTTTTGGAGGTTTTCGATGATCTCGGTGTAACTATGGACACCAAACTTCGCTTTCACATTCACATTAATAAAGCAATCAGCAGAGCTAATAGTACTCTAGGATTTATTAAACGATGGTCCAAAGAGTTTAATGATCCTTTTATAACTAAAACCTTATTCACATCGCTAGTAAGGCCCATTCTAGAATACGCGTCAATTGTTTGGTGCCCTCGTTATGGGTGTTACATTGACGATATAGAATCTGTTCAAAAGCAATTTCTTCTGTTCTGCTTACGTGATCTATATTGTAATTCAAACTGTAATTTACCTTCTTATGAATATCGATTACAGCTAATTAATCTGCCTTCTTTGAAAAATAGGAGAACTATGCTAAATGTTAGTTGGATTTTAAAACTCTTACATGGATATGTCGACAGTCCATATTTACTGAGTAAAATTTACTTTAATGTTCCTCTTCGACCTAGAAGATCTTTTGAGCTACTTTTTATGAACTTTTGTAGAACTAATTACTTACAAAATGAACCACTAAGAAGCGCTTGTGGAGACTTTAATTCCGTTTCAGATGTTATAACATTAAATGAATCCATGTACTCAATTAAACTTAAAATTTTAGATTATCTGCAGTACCGCCGCTGAGCTTGATAGCGCTCTTTCCAATCAACACATTTTTCGCTTGATGATGGATACAAAACTTCATATAATCTGAATAGACCTGAGCCTGCTTGGACCTCCTCACTTAATCAAATCGAACATGCTTGGTGAACGCTAACTCATCTTTCGGCCGTACCGTGCTGGTTGTATATTTTTTCTTCAACCATGCACGAACGATTTGTATTGTATATATATTAATATAACTGGCCAATGACACCTAGTTGTCTTAGTGCCTGCGTTCGCAACCATTTCTTGATATGGAATGAAATTGATGTGGTGTATATGACCTAGTTTGTCGTAATACCACCTTGCTTAGCCACGACTCCGTTGGCTATTACAAGACAGAACGATTTATATTATATATATGCATATGCTTATCAGTGTGGAGTACAGACCTTGTTTGTCTTGATACCTCCCACATTTATGCCGACACCAAGCTATTTTAAGTGGGGGTGGATATAACCATGTTTGCCTTCTTACCACAATGTTCTTTGCTGTTTCATATTCTTAAATATCTTATATTTTTATGTACATATTTTAACGTATATTTTAATTTGTTTGTACAACTTTAATTGTGTTTTTATATTATTAATGAACTTTCTTATTTTAATGTTTAAATTTTTTATAATGCTAAAAAGCCTAACAAGGCTTAGCAAATAAATAAATAAATAAATAAATAAATAAATAAATAAATAAATAAATAAATAAATAAATAAATAAATAAATAAATAAATACCCAAATTCGTGGCAGTTGGCCGATACCGCCCAAAGTGGCAAAACATTCTAAGAAATCAAATTATATTGTCATAACATGTATACAACCCAAGTTCGGTCGTTATATATGGTCCATTTGTATGAGTGATAGGCGAGGAAGATGACCGATAACGCCAAATTTGTGTAAGAATTTTTTTCCATACTAAGTTTTGAGAAAAATTGCATGTGTCTACTTTTATTACCTTTTGAGATATGACTTTTGGCACACTAGAAATCAAAATACCGCATTGGGCGGTGGGTTTAATGATGCAAAACTTATCATTTAACTTAATCTTACCCAGTCTTATATTTCAGAGAAACCTGCTATGAGAAATCTTGTCCACCGCAGATCATTTTTTTTCGAAAGCGTCTCCGAAAATCTGCTTTAAATGATATTTTAACTGAATATTCTAATACTCTATTATCTGGAAAGATTTTGGGATAATAAACTTCAAACGTTTCCAAAAAAACAAACTACAAAGCCAATGTCCCGAGTTCAGTCCTCACATCTGGCAGAAATATTCAATACAACAATTTTTCTAATCAGTCGTGTCGGCTCCGCAGACAAAAAAGCAGAAAGGGTTCAGACTATCACTCCTACTGACCCACAAGTATTTGTTCAGCTTCTCAACGCCTGCCTAAAGTAAGCCATAATTCCAGGTCAGTGGAAGGCCCAGATAGAAGGCTCAGAGACTGCAGAGTATAAGACACGGCACACTTTCTCTTCGAGTGACCTAGGTTCAATGACGCGAGAACTGATGCTGCGGTCCACCTCGGCAAAGTTGAGACAACATAAACTTCGTGAACCTCATGTTGAGCAGCGATACCAACTGGTCATTGGTAAGCTCTTTGTTCAAACGCATAATCGAAATAATTTATCGTGAGAAACGAAACTATAAACGAAGCTTAGGATTCTCCCTGACACAGACTCACCATCAAGTTGACGAGAAAAATTTAGGCTCTTAACTTGTCAGTCCCCAACAGTCAAAATAAGTCGTTCAGTTTTCAGCGTAGTGATGTTCCCTCACCCGGGAAGTAATGACTTTCGGCGGTACCGCGGAATATACTCCGGTACACGGAGTATGAACCTTACACCTTACACCTTACACCTCACACCTTACACCTTACACCTTACACCTTACACCTTACACCTTACACCGTACACCTTACACCTTACATCTTACACCTCACACCTTACACCTTACACCTTACACCTTACACCTTACACCTTACACCTTACACCTTACACCTTACTCCTTACACCTTACACCTTACACCTTACACCTTAGACCTTACATCTTACATCTTACACCTTACACCTTACACCTTACACCTTACACCTTACACCTTACACCTTACACCTTACACCTTACACCTTACACCTTACACCTTACACCTTACACCTTACACCTTACACCTTACACCTTACACCTTACACCTTACACCTTACACCTTACACCTTACACCTTACACCTTACACCTTACACCTTACACCTTACACCTTACACCTTACACCTTACACCTTACACCTTACACCTTACACCTTACACCTTACACCTTACACCTTACACCTTACACCTTACACCTTACACCTTACACCTTACACCTTACACATTACACCTTACTCCTTACACCTTACACCTTACACCTTACACCTTACACCTTACACCTTACACCTTACACCTTACACCTTACACCTTACACCTTACACCTTACACCTTACACCTTACACCTTACACCTTACACCTTACACCTTACACCTTACACCTTACACCTTACACCTTACACCTTACCAATGACGAATTTCATAGATTTGATTTCAATCTTATCATCACTCTTCATGTTCATAAGTAATTTTTGATTTCACTGATTGTTCCGCAGCAAAATGCTTGAACTTGTTTTTGTTAGCGTCAAGGTTTTTCTTACAGTGTTACTGTTTTTCATCGAATCAAGTGGTAGATCCATTGCAGAATAAGTTAATAAATCCAACGCGTGCACCCGCTTTACAGCGGTCAGCAGTAGTTGGCAATGCGTTGGCCTGCGTTGCCATACTTTGGCGTTGCTCTATCTTAAGAATGCCGCTCTATAATTATCTCAAACAAAAATTAACCATCGAAAGAGTTGTTATGCTTGTCGTGTTTGGATTTATTTCGTGTTTTGTTGTTTTATGTTTTCAAGATTTTACTCTATTACGTTGGAGCTCAGTAGAATTTCAATGCGGCGTTCTTGCATGCGATCATGCTGAACGTTTTTTTTTTCATTTTTCTCACCTTTTGTCCATCGAATTGTTGATGTATGTTGAAGCATGTGATGGTATGTAGCTGGTGGATGGCATAATTTATGTTGAATAGCCGTCAACTCGTCGCAGCTGGGAAAAATAATTTGCGATCGATGGTTAATTAATTAATTGCAAAACGGTAAAGATTAAAAGTTAACTAACGGTATTTCTAAGAGTTCTTTGGAAACTCAAGAGTGGCTTTAGGTCGTTTTTCGTTAAGTATACCACACATTTTTCTAGCTTTATAAGAAATTTGTTCTCTAATAAATCCTGTTTAAAGCTCAAGTTGATACTATTGCACAAACACTGATTCTTCTTGAATTCCTGGAATATGCCCCAACTTGACAACCTTCGTAAGAAAATAAAACAAAAAAAAACGTCTCAAATAATCACGCCTGTCATAATTCCATAAATGAATTCAATATCCAAATCTGTGCAAATGCATCTTTTTAGTTTATTAATAAGCCAGCCAGGCAAGTCAGCCTGCCGAGCAGCACGACAGGCAACAAGATTGTATGAGATATGGATGCAAAGCCTGCGCGTTTGCATTCCAGAAGCTGAATGTAGTATCTGAGGCATATCACAAAACTGTGGAGCCACTAGTCAACAGCAACAACAACAACACACGCTCAGCTTAAGATCCTGAGGACTACTTAAAGCCTACAATGCGCTGGAATCATTCATCAGTGGCAAATAAGTTGGAGTTATAAATCCATCAAGTGATCAGTGAAAGATCATTTGATGCTGATCATCAACAGCGTTGCTGATGACTGGCAGAGCAACCAAGCAAGCAACTGACACCCATGAAGCAGAGTCATTTTTGAAGAACTCTTAGCCTTAGCTCAGCTCAACTCAGCTCAAGTCGCTTATTTGACCAAAGCCAGTTTAAAGTTTTTTTTTTTTTAGATTTGTGGTAATGCAATTTTATGGAATTCCCCCCTGCTGTGCGTTGAGCTGATGATTTCAATCAAACTTATTTGGAAAATGCAGTTATTAACAAGAGAACCAGATCCAGTTGGCTACCATGTTGCGTTTCACATGTCAGGATATAAGATGTGTGCAATCATTTCTACAGCACAGCGGTGATCAATCTGCAACTTTCTGTGTTGGGCATCAGCAAGTTTGGTAGCATTGGGTGGTCCCTGGGTTGCTCATATCGTTGCGATTTAAGCTAGTTGAACGAATGCATTTTTCAGAGTTCAAAGTTCGCTTTATTTGCACTTATTTTGCAAATTTATTTATGGCCTTGTTGTACTTAATTTATATATCTACCAGGCGTACAACGTACACCGTTTTTTAAATTGATTTAAATTAGCGTTTCTAACCACAAACAGCGTTGAACAACCCTTAAATTGGGGCTTGCATGATTTTTTGGCGCATTTCATTTCATTTCTCGTCGACAATTTATCAGTTTTCGACAAAAGCGGCTATAAAAAAGCAGTGAAAAAACCACAAATTGATTTTATTTAGCACCCATACAATTGTAATTTATATTTGTAAGAGAGTGTAGTGCAGTGTACTGTACAATGGGGAGCACATGTGTGCTGTAGCAGTAGCCAAAACACCCTCTCGTAACTTGTTCATTGATTTAAGGCAGCGCCATCATGCGGTCAACTTTGTTTTTTTTTTTCCTGTGTCTAGGCTGGATTTTATTTATCACACGTAAAAGCCAATCAATTTGCAGTGATATATCGACAGATCGTGACTATATTGAATATATGTCGGGTAGGTTTAAAAATTGTTGCAATGAAAAAAATCAAGCATATTTATTGCCTTTCCTTTCAAAATGTTAGCAAAAAACTGAGTTTAATCGTTACAAAAGAGTTTAAAATAGAAAGGAGGAAAAACATGTGGCAAGATTTGTTGTTGGAAAAGTTTGTTAACTAACCATATTTTAATTAATTACTGCTTTAGATTTTCAGAAAACTATTAATAAGAATTGCTAATTATATTTCAGAAATTCAAGAGGAAATTTTATAATTTTTGTAGTAGTCGGGTAGTTAATAGTCATCCTTTAAAAGTAATCATCGATAACCATTCCTATATTTTTATATTATAAACTACATTTTTATAAATCATCCTCTCAGAAAAACTACATTCTTAGCTTTAATTCTAGTGTAGTTCGATTTATTAGAAATCTTCTGAACTTACTCACGCGATGACTTGAAAATTTTAAGATTTGAAAATTTAAAACTTCGATTTGGCTTCTATAAAACTTGCTTAAGGTAGTCATCTGTCTAAAAAAAATCTCCATAGGCGCTATTTCAAATGGTTCATAGTTTTTTAGAAGCTTCCAAAAATTCGCGCACGAAAGATATTCGAAGCTTCAACTTCTTAACGCTTTGTCAGAAGCCACAATTTTAAAAAACTTTGACTGATTCGGTTTTTTTTTGCTTATTCGCAGAATTGAGTCCGGACTTGAATTCGTGAACTTGATTAATTTTTCGAATATGTATTAAAGTTTCGCAGTTGAACCCTTTGAAGCATACATTTTTTTTATTTTTTATTTTTACCTCAATATTGTTATTCACTCGTTTCTAGTAGAGCTTCCGATTTCATATGAACGCGTCTTACCCGTGTTCACGTGTAATTAAGAAATTTCACAAAATTTACGAACTCCAACTACACGTGAATGCTAAACACGAAACACTTGAAATTGCAACAGTATGTTTTCAAACGGATTCCCGTTTTTATAACTTTTATGTATTTTAGCTACTAAGCATTAGATCACTCCACTATCCAAAGGTGTATTTTTTCGCTCCACCAGTATTTTCTAATAGAATGACGTTAAAAAATAAAATCTGCATCAAAAGATTTGTATCTTTAGTGAAAAATAGCTACCCGGTTTTCATTAAACAAAAACCAAATTGGCCATTTCAGACCTTGAAAGGACTTTGAGCGAGCTTCTTATGATCAATTGTGTTGTGTGTGTTATTAAATATTTGGACACAATTGACCGAGAACTGGACCTACATGTTTTATGACTACTCCGAACGGCTAAAGTTCATGTTCTCAAGAAGCTTTACATGGCATTATTTACTCTCTAAGGTTTGAAATTGTCTGCAGGGAGGTGGTAACCGATCAGAAAAATTTTTCTTTTAAAGAAACTTTTGCCACGACTGGAGATTGATCTCCGAGCATGCTAAGCCATACACTTAACCTGCATGGCACGGTCACCACAGGTCACCCGGTTTTCATTTAATGCATCAAAAACGGTCTTAAAATTGCTTCAAAATATGTAGCTCAAAAACTCTTGGCCCGGAAATTTTTTTAAAAAAAGGCGGTGGTTTTTATTTTGTTTCTTCTGACAGACAATTAATCACGACTGTCCGGGTCATTTTTTTGATATAGGTGTGCTATTTAATGACGTTTTTGATGATAGAACTTAACTTTTTACACAATTTTAATTTTGTTTTTTTGTTAAACAACTCCCAAAAATCATGGAAAAATCTGTGAGCTGGTACCGTTACGTCATCTTGTAGAGAATTCAATGAGATCTAAGATATTAATTGCATTTTATTAATTTATGAGGAATTAACTTACATACGTCTTGATCCATTTTCGCCTAATGTGTAGAAAAATAACCAAGAAAATTTTTTTTTTTCAAAAAAATCACTAAAAAGTTTGGGTATAAAAAATTACTAAAAGAGGCATCGCAATACTTTTGATAGGAATGCTTAGGTAAAAGAAAAAAAATTTCGTAGACTGCTGGATGTCACCTTAAAATTCTGTCATATGACTAGAGTTATGCGACTACGAAAATCACGAATTTGGTGGTGGAAAGGCGCCAGTGAAAACCAGGAAATATGGAAACTCATGGATCAAAACAACAGAAATATTTAGTTTCTTATCTAATCTTTTCATCGACACCAACTTTGTCTCAATCGCATTATTAATAGTAATGAACGTGAACTTCCGTATTCGTGTGTAGTTTGAAACACGTGAATGAGCTGTGGTTTTAGTTTAAAGAGTCCCTTATAATTTAAAACTCCTATCATCAAATTTATCAGAAAACGACAATTTGAAACTTTTTTAATATATTTAATACTCATTTTAATATTTTGACATCTTAGTGTTGATTTTCAACAATAGCTTACTCTCCTGTCATATATATTGTCCACAGAAAAAGGGCAGGACTCGCACATAAAGTATTGTTTATTATGTCGAAACTAGAACCACCTCTATTTGAAAAAAAAAGAATACAACTTTAGATCATTCGCATATCAATATATCAATATAACAAAATTAGCTTGAAAACATGTTGGAATAACGATTATTTTCCGTTTCTTGTACTCTCAACAATAAAATTTTGTTTTTATATAAGTGTTTATAAATTTAGACAAACGCCTTGGACATTACTGCAATATCATCTCATCACCACCCCACTGTTTAGTCTTAGCACTCAAAGCACTACAACATTATAGCTATGGAACTTTTCACTGAACTGCGGATGATCAGCGAATAATCACCGACATGCGTTAGAAAACACGTGTCAGCCGGTCGGCAGCAACGTCGACAGCAGTACTGCTTTTTACACGCATATCAACCTGTCTAACTATCTGTTTGTCTGTCTTGTGGCTGTTGTGCTTGTCTTTTGCGCTGTCTATCCAAGTGCCGCTACGACTTTCAGCATAATGACCAAGTCACGTGGCCCAACTAATGCGAGGTGTCACTGGTATGCCATAGCATTGTTTTAGCCATCTTATTGTCATGCTAGATGTTAAACACAGGGGCGTGGAACGACCAGCCATACGCCGGGCTAAGCCAAATCGTTTTTATTTGTGGCCTTGGCAAAGCAGTTGGGTGGATATCAATGAAGATTCTGGCAATTAATGCTGTCTTGCTGCTACTCAACGTAATTGAAAAGTGATTTTTTTTTCATTCTTCCCCCTTTTGGGGGTTGTGTAATTAAATGTGTGTTAAATTACATGCGTAAAGTAGTAAAATTACAACGTTCTGATTTAGAGCAAACTTAAAGTGAAATTGAACTGCAAAATACCATTTGAGTGCGTTAAACGGATATTCAAAATTAATGATGCTTTTTATGAGCCATATACTGTGAAGAGTACAGTAGAAATTCTTAGAGCACAGCTGCAACTAAGTATTTGAACTGTTACAAATATCATTAGATGTTTGTAAACTGTTTTCTCTATATATTTCAACTTCCCTCTATAGCTCAAACCATTGCATAGTATTGTTTTTCAATTAAGCCTGCCCTAAAATAATTCCCACTCTTATTGAAAACCACGAAAATGTGATAAAAATCTTGAACAAACAGCAGAAATTAGCTTCTTGTCATTTCATCTGAGATATTGTGGTCAGCGATAGCTTAATTATGGCAACATTTATGCCGACCTGAGTTGCTGACTTGCTGGCACCTGAGTGAGTTCTGAGGTAGACAACCTTTTTTTTCCACTTAGTGTTGGTGTTGTTTATTGGCGTTAGACAAAATGTGATAAAATTAAGGGGACACCCTTAGAAGTGGCCCTTATGTCGGCATTTTGATGTTTCTACTGTATGTTTCTGTGTGTGTTGTTGTTCATTTTTTGGGTAATTTATCATATATTGGAGAGATGATTGTTATCTTTGGCAGCAAAACCGAGTAAAACTATGTTTTGGCTGCACTTTTTGATTGTTACTTAATTTATTTATAATTAGCTGTATGTTATATGCTATGTGAAGATAGAACAAAAAAAAAGAACACAAATAAAAAAAAAAAAGTGGTAAAAGTAAAACAACAGCGACGGATCAATGTAATGACTTGTTATTTACTAATGATATTTCGGTGCATGATCTTTTCTAGATATCAAATAAGTAGGTAGTTAGGGGGAAAAAATACTTTTAAAATGCACAGCAAATTTTAACCTTTTTCTACGTAACCTTGAATTTGTACTCCAGACTGAATTTAAGTTCCAATAGCATTATTTTAAAACTTTTTTAACTAACACAGTGCAACACCAAAAAAAATAATCATATACGGACACCACTACGTGATAAAAGACTAAAAAAAAAAGACCCGTCAATTCTCCCCAAAGACATGCACTTTTTGTTTTATGGGCCACGCCTACCTCCCATACAACACAAATAATGAAAACTCTATAAAGAGGCTAATATCAAAGTTACAAAACTGAAACTCGGTATTTGTGTGTTCTATGTCAAAACTTAAGTGTGTTAGAAAAATGGGCGTTATCCACCTACTTACACGCCCACCTCCCATACAACCCCAAAATTTAAAACTCTTTAAAGAGACTAATATTAAAGTAACAAAACTGAAACTCGGTATTTGTGTGTTCTATGTCAAAACTTAGGTGTGTTAGAAAAATGGGTGTTATCCACCCACTAACACTCCAACCTCCCATACAACCCCAAAATTGAAAACTCTATAAAGAGACTAATATTAAAGTAACAAAACTGAAACTCGGTATTTGTGTGTTCTATATCAAAACTTAGGTGTGCTAGAAAAATGGGTGTTATCCACCCATTAACACTCCCACCTCCCATACAACCCATACAACCCCAGTTTCCATAACGGATTAAAATAAATATTTCATTAAACTTCTACAGAGTAAAATAAATATTTTAAAAAAGAAAATAACGCGCCTTCAGTCCAATGATTACTATAAAAGAGTAATATAAATACTTGGCCTTTTCGAAAATTCGGAGTTAATTTTTTTATTTTTATGCTATATTTAATAAGATAATGCCTCAATCATTAGACAGTTGAAATACATGAAAGTTGAAAGAAAAATATTCATGATATGGTGATTCCCGATCGGATATTGAACGTGCTGAAGATTGTTAAAGCCATAGGCAAATCACATAGATCAGGGGTTTCAATTTTGAATGATCACATGGGTATGAAAAATCTAGCCGATTGTGAGCCCACAAGCCCACAAACGGAATCGAGTGACAACTTCGAAGGAGTGTTTGGCGTTGTTCAACCGTAATATGGACAATTTTTGCGCCCGAAGGAGGCAAAGGTGGGTTTGTCATCTAACAAAGTCATGGCGACTAAGTTTAAGGATGTAGGCGGTATAATCTACATTGCTTAAATTAAAAAGGGAAGAACAATCAATAGAGAGTTTTATGTCAACTAATTGGACTGATTCAACGAAGATTTGAAGTAAAAGCCATTGTATTTGGACAAGAAAAAGGTATTTTCCACAAAGACAATGCAAAATGCGCACATATGCAGTCACCATGACGAAATGTCACGAATTGGGCTGCAAATTGCTCCATCATTCGCCCTATTCTCCGGATTTAGGCCCAAGTAACTATTTTTTGTTTCCAAACTTAAAGAAATGGCTCAAAGTAGTTGAGAATGCTATTTAGAAGAAATGCCTCGACAAAACTTAGTTTTTGGAAGGCATACAAAAATTGGAGTGAACGAAGTGTCTAGAGCAATGTTGAAAAATAAAATAATTTTTTGGCAGAAAACCGATGTTTCATTCAAAAATTCACGGACTTATTAACCCACCGCACTGTGGTCTAAAGTGAGATTCTAGCGCGAATTAATTCACCAGTAATAGAATAATAAGAGTTTCTAATCTTTTTGTTCTTTATTTCCTACGCTAAGCCCAGATGTAATATTATTTAAAAAAAAATTTTACTAAAATATACATACCTACATATTTTTATAATAATAAAGATACCAAAATCTTCTGCTACATAAAGTTTCTACAATAAAATGAAAAGTTAGAAGAATTATTTTAATGATATGCTAAATTTAAATATTAAGTAAAATGAAAAGACAAGAATTCAAAATATTGTGAAAAAAAAATTATAAAATTTAACTTTTTCACAAGAAGCCATTCATTTTAGAGCTCCATACGAGGTCGGCTCCTTATATTAATAAGATAAGAGTCAAAGTTTCGGGTGGGGCCACTTATTTTTTTTTTTTTTTTCTAGAAACCAAAATCATAAAGATTCGGAAAAAATATGTCTTAGGACTTGCGAATACCTGCAAATTTTTTTAACGTTTAAAATATATCCAACTACTAACTTTGTGCAAACGTTTGAAACGCATAGAACGAAGCGAGTCCGGTAAAGAAAAGTCATATTCTTGATCAGCGTCACCTCGTGAGTCCAGCTATCCAAGTCCGTCCGTCCGTCTGTCTGTGTGTTGTCCATAAACACAGGATAAGAAGAAGGAGTTGAGATAATCGGAACTCGGTACACAAAGACAAATGAGCCCAAGAATCTGCACTGTTCAATATTTTTGGAATCCGCCCACAGACACGCCTATCTCCCATATAACGCATAAATTGAAAACAGCATAAGTAAGCTTATGTTTGTCTTACAGAGATAAAATAACAAAACGAAGATGTTTTAGAAAAATGGGCATCATCCATTTACGAACATGCCTACCTCCAATACTACCCAAAAAATTGAAATCTCCATAAATAATCCTATGTTTAATATACAGAGATAAAATTTTGTATGTATGTATTTTATATCAAAACTAAGATGTATTAAGAAATTGGACGTAATATATCCACGAACACGCCCACCTCCCATTCAACCTTCAATATCGAAAACACCATAAAACGGCATTAACATGTGAGCTACAGGGAGCTACTTCAAACCGTGGTATGTGTAAATTTTTCATCAATTTTTAAATGCATATAAAATATGGACTTCATCCACCCTCGGATACGCCCATTTAATACTATTATTGTAGTTTGAAAAAGCAGGTTTAGGGTATTTCATAGACGGGCTAGACCGACTTTAGACTTTCTTTACTTGTTTTTTCTAATTGTCTTCTATTTTTGTACTTAAGTCCACTTTCTAGTACATTTGTGGAGAAAATGTGTTTGAAATTTCATATCGATATCTTTAGCAATAACAAGTATAAGTGTATTTATATATACAGCTATTTATAAGAAATGCGTTCATACTACAAACTTTATCAGTGGTTTTCTCAAAACAACATCTTTTTAAACTTTGGCAAATATTAAAGAAAAACTATGGAAGCAATCTAGCTAAACATTTGTTGATCGAGCCAAGACTATTTTTATTATCTGTTTTAAAAACTGAGAAATGGTTGTTACAGTTTTAGTGCCAACAAATTAGATCCAAACTTCAAGAAACTTATTTAATCAATAGTTTGTTTTTTATTTTAAGAAATGGTTTTTCAAATTCACAAGGGATTATTTTTGCCTGTCCAAAAATGAAAAAATTCCATTAAAGGACGTCAAATCATTTTTCAACTCACTTTATTTTTAAATGTTTTTTATACACATTTTTGTTAAGGTTTTGTCAGTTCTGTCTAAAATGGCAGAAATTTTATAAAAGGAGCTCTTCTTCTTTCAATCGCTAAATATTTTAAATGTTTATTTTAATTATATTTTTGAAACGGTTTTGTTTGTTTCCTGATAAAATTACATATTTCTATTGTAGTTGTGACAAAAGTTAAGTTCTAGTTTGAAAATTTCTTCATATCAAATCAGTTGAAATCTCATTTCATCCCTACCTGTTAATGCTTAAAACTTATCTGTCACAACTCAAATATGAATTTTAAACAAATTTTGGATTTTTAAACTACAATGATTTATTATGATTTTTTTTTTGTTTTGCTATTTTAGAAATTTATTATCGAATACTTCAGGAATTGTTCATATGAAATATCTATAAGACAACTTTTTTCAAAATCGTCTTGTTACTCTCTGCGCTCACTTTCTTAAATCCACTTTCACCTGCTTACTGCTCTCTTTGCTGCTTGTCATTGCCAAGAAAGGACGTCATGGGGATTTCATGGAAGTATAGTATAGCAGACGTAAGTTTTCAGCGAGCACACGCGTGCGCCATCCGGCAACATTCGGCTTTACTCTAAACAAAAAAGTATCTCAAAAACGGTTGCACATTTCAACTTCTGAACCAAAAGCAGCTATAATGAGGCAAATAAATTATAAATATTTGTTTTACTCAAGATAAATTGATAGATGATAGCAAGGCATATTGAAGTTCCTCAAGACAAATACACACAAGTAGCACCTGTCTGTATGTCTTCGTCAGGCATTAATAAACATATGTTTGGCTGCAGCATATTTGATTAATTATGCAATAATTTTAATATGATTTTTTTGTTTTTCTTTTCAAAAAAAAAGTTTCTCAATCTATTAGCATAAAACGAGATAGCATTAAAATCTGCTGAGCTAGTTCAACAGACTCATTTTTCTTAAAAAAAAACAATTGGAGTATTATTTATGATCTACAGGAATTTGAATGTCATGCATGTTGCACACAAAATATCGAAACTACAGAATGTGTTTCAAAATATCAAATTTCTCTTTAGACATGTGCATAATTTTCACAAACTGGGTGGTCGACACACATCAATGCGACAGGGTCGCATTGAAATAAATGAGACACAAATCGGGGGAGCCAAATATAGCTGCCTAAAATTGCTTTGACAATATATTCAAATATATTGATAAATGATGCGCCAGCAATGTGGCAACATTGCTGCTTTAGCGTCATTGTTGTCTGCTGCTGTTGCTGTTGCTGCTGATGGCACTGTTGGAACTAATGGTCGAGTGGAAATTGTTGTCATTTTAGTTTCGAAAAAATCCGCATCACATTCGAAAATTTCTCACACTTCGACAGAACTTGCTATACGATAAATCGTGGCAGCAGCGACAACAGCGCCCTCTGTTTCGATCGCAACGCATTTATGCGCTGTCAAACTCACTGACAATTAATAAATTATGTCGCTTAAATGGCGCCAAACGCTTGAACAGCAGTAATTATTTTGTTTTTATTTCCTTTTTAGTTCCTCGCTACGCTACAACCAGCGGCTGGCTCCCTAATTTTGGGGACTTCCAAATTTGGCTGGCAGTTTGTGTGGCCCAGGGTACGAAAATTGAGGGGGCGTTTTTCTACGAAATGCTGTGCATGTAATTTTTACAATTTTTTGGTATTTGTTGTTTTTTTTTTTAGATTTTGGGGTGGTTTCTTTGCCGGTGTCATAATTAGTTGCTCTCTTTGTAGTGCACAGTTTTTATTAATGTCATCTTGGTGGCCCTGATATCCGCGTGAATATGATGGGCGAATATATATATATATATATATTAATGATATGTGTGACTGTTCCGGGAATAATATTTTATTTCTTTTCGAAAAACGTTAAACACGTGTTAAAGCGAGAAAAAAATACTTTATCCTTAGATTTTGGGCAATATTTTTTTTTATGCAGCTCATCTTCGAGAATTGTTCACACTTCAGCATGAGCTCCCCTTCATACTTTTTGACATTTCTACTTAAAAAACGGTTTTCAACTCATGTCAGCTGTCAAGTTTTTAAGCAGGAATGCTTTTTTTCAGAGTTTATGTTACTTCATGCAAATATTTTGAGCGTCTTGCTTGTTATTTTTCTAACTAATATGGTCATAATAGGGAGTCCTTTTATGATTGAAGTAAGCTCCGTTTTTATGACTTTCTTCTATTATGAAGAATTTGTGTTCAAAATTGTTTCAAAAATTAAAAAAAAAATTGTTAACTTGTTAAAAAATATAAGAAATTACTAAGAACGTCTACACATGGGTTAACGAAAAAGTAAACGAACAGAGTCTTGTTTGATTTTGTCCAACAAGAGGTCAGCTAGAAAGTAATTCAAGCTAGTTTTGAGGTTAGGAACCCGAAAATTGCAAAAATGACATAAAGAATAAATCATAAATTTACTTTTGGCAGCTCTTTTTTAAAAAATATGAGATAATATAGATAAAATGCGAAGATATCAGTTAAATTTTTTAATGCGTTCTTTGCATGTCCTCGAAATCATCACTAAAGCCTTTTTAAGACCATATATTCTTAAATATCTCATAATATGGATGTGATAGGCCGGTCCTGACTTAAAATAATTTTCAAAAAATTTTCAGAATTGACTCTCATATAATATTATATGATCCTTGCTAAAAGGATTGTAGGCCTGAATTTTAAATAATAGATCAAAACCGCTATTTTTGCAACTTTTATGTCACTTCACTGATGATGATTTTGTCTTATTTTTATTGTTTCTAAATTGATTGTTTTATTCGAGTATTTTTTATTTCAAGCCAATTTATTTCTTTCACGAAAGCTAATGAGTTCAAAAATAAAAAAATCTTTTGAAGTGAATTTTGCACACTTCGGCAACTAAAGACCACACAACGCGTTGCTGTTGGCAACATTTCAAAAATTTTCGTTGAACAAAGTGTCAAGAAATCGGTTCATTTAGTTTTGGTGGCATCGAATCGTATTTCAAAGTAGGTGACAAGAATAAAACAACAACAACAACAACAACAACAACAACAACAACAACAACAATAAAAACAAAACGAAAAAAAACCACAAATATATCATTGCCAAACCCACCCATGATGCATGAAGTGCCAATTCGTGAAATTCTAATTGGTGTGAATCAGCCGTATTGCGCTTTGATGGTGGCAGAAATGCAACAATAACAACAACAACAACAACAACAAAAGCTATGCTGCGAACAAAAGCGAAATTGTTGATTCAACAACAATTGTGTTGATGGATACGAAATTGCATGTGAACGTGATTGACAAGTGGCAACAAAGTGTTGCAGCAGACAAAAAACAAATGTTTAAAAAAACCAAATTTAAATATATATTTTTTTTTTTAAAAGCCTGACATGCTTAATCAAAGCACACAATACTTTTCAAGTGTTATAAAAAATTGCTAATAATTTCTATAAAAATCCGCAACTTTTCAGTCGAAAAATTGTCTGGCAACACGCGGTAACAGTTGCTAACAGCTTGTTGGAAAAATTGTGTTTTTTTTTGTTTTGACAGGTTATTGATAAGTTTGAAAGAATTTGTTTAGCTGACGGAATAAGTGTACAAAAAAAAAAAAAAAAATCAAAAACAGTTGAATATTTTGTTTTTAACTGGCAACACCGTATTGAAAGGTCTTCTACTGAAGTGCGTTTTGAGATAACTTTACTGCTCGAAGCAACTCACGACGCAGACAAGAACCACATTCTTACCACAATCTCCGTTGCATACATCTCACTCAGCACTTTGTTTACTCTTTTATTACCCTCCCCCCCCCATAAAGCAAAATTAAACTAAAAAAACTTAAAAAAAAATTCTTCTCTCAACATTTACTGGCATGGCGTATGATCTCGACTTGCAATTGTTAACAAGCTACAGACAGACAAGTTGCAGCATGAGTGACCGGTTTTTTATTTATGCTCACAGCTATTAAATGTTGCTATATTCCAACCAATATTCAACCAACATGTAGACAATACAAAAAAGAGTTGCCAACTTGTGCAAAAAAGTTAACAAAAATTAAGCATAAAAACCAAGACAAGGCTTTCGACAAGCAATTCAAATTGCAACTTGTAGCCAAGTCAAGCAACGCCCTCATAGCTGCATTCTGTTGAGCTTCCTCTGTGCTACCGACACTCGTTATTCTGCTGCCCCTTTCCAACATTTAAACTGCAGCTCAAACTGGCCCATCTTGAATTTCACTCAATTTTTTGGCGCATATCGCTGGTTTGCTCTTTGCGCATTTGTACCTCACTCCTTCGCTGTCTATTAGTGCGTTTTTTTTTTATGCATTTTGTGGCTCAAACAGCTTCTGGCTCTTCCCAACTTCCTTGTTAGCACACTAAACACGCCTCATTTAGCTTGTTTGGCCAAAATGGCTGCTAATTTAATGCGTTTTATGCTCTTTGTGGGCGCTGGAGAGCGTTGGAGTTAATTCAGAGAGCAAGCAATACGCACTCTACAAGCAAGGACTGAACTAAGCAGCGTTTCCGGTTGAGCAACATGCGCAAATATTGAGACTATTTTTCTTTATCCTCATTTTAGTCGGCTGAAATTTCTGCAAATTTTCTTTTATTTAAATTTTCGCAGTTTTGTGTAGAGTTGTTTTTGAGTGAGAGACACGGAAAAGTTGTCAAAATGTTGCAAATATTTCATGTAAATAGCTTGGTTTTTTAAAAAATAACATCTAAGTGTGTTCAAGACCAAAGAAAAAATCTTCAATCGATATTATAGAAAGGTGATAATGGCAAAAAAATAAGTGAATGAATGAAGACAGTGTGTTTAATTCATTTTGACATACCTACATTTTGAAATAGTTTTCAAGTTATCAAAATGCAAATCTTAGTTTTAATGCATGCAGAAATTTCAGAATCACATTAACTGGATGAAAATCTAGTAGCGTAAAATCAAAATTTTGGTTTATTGAGTGATTTGTAGAATGAACTGGAGACTGATGAATGAAGAGCCGTATTTAATGAAAATTACGTTTATATATAGAGTATACTTTTTGTATACTATATATATTACATATATATATATATTTATATATAATATATATATAACGATGATCTTTGCAAAATACTTACGACCAGATATCTTAAATGAGAAGTTTTAAAATTTTATATGAAAAAGGCCAGTGTAACTGGCTACACCTTCTATCATTCAATTAAATATTATCATCTATCATCTACTCATCTACATCATCTACTACACCATTTATCATCCTATTAAATATTAACTTTACCAAAAACTTTAATTTTGAATTTAGTGCTGGTTTTGGAATGTTGGTGGTAACAAAGCAATCATAGTAAGCAAATCAATAATAATATTAACCCTGCGACTCTTCGACGTTCTAACTGTACTCGGCCGTCTGCCTTGATTGAAGGAAATCGTCTATGGGTATTTTTTTTTCCATTTTAAAGTATCCGACCGCTTTTAAATTTTTTTAAGGGTTTAGTGAAATTATTCAACAAAATATTTCTGAAGGTTTTTTTTAAAAAAAAAATATATAAATAGCTACTCGCTACCAATATAAAAACAGCGAAAAACGAGCATTTTGAAACTTAAATTTCAAAAATTCATCTCTCGGGCTCTAATAGATATTCAGAAGAAATACTTTAGAAATTTACTTTTGAATTATATGACTTTCGAAAAAACTTTAGCTTATTAAAACCCTGATATGGCTTTGTTCCACAAAGTATAATTATTTTTCAATCTAAAAATTTTGTGAAGCTGCCAGCAACAAGATACAAAAAAGCAAACAAACGCCTTATTTGAACTTAACAAACAGAAAATTTTTGTCGGTTAAACTTATTCTTTCGATGAACAAATTAACATACATCAATTAAATTGAATTTTTCACATTATAAATTATACATATATTTTCTTTGAAATATGAGTATTAAAGGATGTAGGTATACCCTAAAGTATTACTCAAAAACGTTTCATGGCCTTGAAAAAAGTTGTTAAAACGACCCAAAAATCAAAATTCAAATTACTATTTCAAAATTTTATACACTACTCAGATAACCGACTTATTAGACCTTATTCTTATTAAATTTTAATATTTTTAACTTATTTTTTTAACATACGGCAAATCCCGTGTCATTCACGTTTCACTCAAAGCAGTAAACATGCATTTTTCTCCATTAAACAAAAAAGCTTTTAACACAAAATTATTATTCCGTTAAATGTGAGTGCGGAACGCTTGCTTTTTTTTGAAAATTTTCATAGCATATTTTTAGGCATTATTGTTTTTTGACTTATTGAAACTTCAAAAACTTTTTGTATTTTTTTTCATTTTGAAATTTTCAGTTTTACAAAAAATTTTTAAACTTATTTGGTCGTACCTACTATAGTTTCCGTTTTTACTTTAATGTTATAAATATGTGCAACTAAAAATTTGCAATTTGCAAAATTCGCAATTCTAATTAAGCTTAAAGAAAATCAACATTTCATAATTTTATTTATTAAAACGGGCCCGTCATTTTTGACGGGAAAGAAGTAGTATGAATATAATAAGTCTAAGGCTCACTATTATAAGTTCATGCAAAAAGTTGTATATATATGTACACATCTCGAAAAAACTATCATTAAATGGTTTGTCACTCACGTTTCCGTACGATTTGTTTTTTCGACTTCTTTTTACAAATTCCTTTAAATCTGCGAACTGTTTGAGTTAATATAAAGAATAAAATAATTTTCCGTAACGAAATTGAGTAGAAATTTTAACTGGAAAAAAAAATTTAGTTTTTCCTCAGAATTTTAAGATTTTATCATATACTAATTTTGTCACTCACGTTTCACGTCAGTGTCACTCACCTTTCAAGACAATTTTAATTGTATGTTTTTGCATTTTTGTTAATCTAGTGAACTTATTTAAGCATATTTTGTAAACAAAATTTTTTTTTTAAAAATTAAGGACTTCTTTTACAAAAAAGAAAAATATTTTATTGAAAGAGGATTATATAAAGCATAATAAAGTTAAAAAATAATTCATAATATAACAATAACCCAAAAACTATTTCAGAACTATAACATTTTAACAAAATTTATTGTGGTTCTTCATTCGAATTTGTATATACATCACTATGCCTAATTCGTTGATCCTTACGCTCATTAAAACTCAAAAACCGTTCCAAATATTACTATATGTTTGGCCTATTAGTAATTCCGTCAATGCCAATGGTTTATAGTAATGGTTTAATTAGTTATTTTTAATTTTTTCAAAGATTGTTTTCTGTTATGAATCCTGATTTAACTATAATTTTTGTCTATATTTTTTTCATACGCTCTTTTAATGTCGGCTTTCACTTTTTCTTGATGATTTTGTTATCTGATTTCATTTCTAATACAAAAACAAACAAAAGAAAAAAAAAATTAAATGTCACTCACGTTTCACTTCTTCAAATCCCTTTTTAATGAAAAGTAATTGCGTCTGCTTGATTTAAAAAAAAATACAAAATTCACTAATCTTATATAGAAAGTAAATCCGAGACATGAAACGTGCCTGCCAATTATTTTCCAAGCTAATCCAACTTATCAATAAAAATTGTCACTCACGTTTCACTCTTAAATCACTTTTTTATATATTATATTTTTCGATAGAAAATGATATTTGCACAAAATTATAATATGCTTTTTTCAATAGAAAATGTTTCAATTATGGATGTTACATAACTGTGCTTTGATATTCAAATCGCGAAATACGAATTTGCAATGATTAAAAATACATTCAATATAATTAGTAAAAATTTAAGGATACAATAAGTTATTTTCAAAATGCTTTTACCGTAGGAAAACAGAAACAATATCCTTAACGTTCCATGTATTTTTATTGAACTTAAAGAATTTTTATTTTTCAAGGTTTAGGTTTACTTTTTCTGAATTTGCCGCTCACTACCTTTTGTTTAAATAATTCTTCTGTGATATTGTGCTGTAAAATTTATTCGCCTCCTTTTATCTCAATTTTTAGTTCATAAACTATGTTTGATTCACTTTTGATCATAACAAGTCCAAATCTGAAGTTCCGATTTAATTGTTCCAAAAATTAAAATTATGCACATGAAACAACTAGAAAAGGTTATATAATTTCCTTAAATAAAAACTTGCTTTCTCTATTCTTGTCGAAAACCAAGAAGGATTCCAGATAAAAAATATTATGTATAAATTTGTATAAAATTAAATTTGTCTGTGTTCTTAGATTGCTTGCCCAAATATGTTTCTTTCAGGGACCGTACCGGTAATGGTTTTTATCAAAAAAGTCAAATATTAACTGTTATTTTTTAACTTTTAAATTTTCCGACAAAAATAAAAGTTATTGTGTGCCTTATATTTTTTTCGGGCAAGTATAACAGTTACTTTTGACTTTTATTTTATCGGTCAAAAATAACAGTTATTTTCTGCTTTTTATTGTTTCGGTCAAAAATATCAGGCAATTTGTGTTTTTTCAAAGGCGGTTTTACCGACTAAAAAATTTTTGATACCATTATTTTCGTTTCATCGGTGCGCACAATTATGGTATCAATAGTTTTTTAATTGGTCAAGAGGCCTTTAAAAAAGTACAAGTGCCTGATAATTTTGACCGAAAAAATAAAAGTCACAAAATAACTGTTATTTTTGACTGATAAAATAAAAGTCAAAGGTAACCGTTATTTTTGTCTGGAAAAATAAAGGCAAAAAATAACAGTTAATTTTTAACTTTTATAGAATCAGTCGAAAATTTAAAAGGCTCTAAATATTCGTGAAGCTGAGGCCATTTGTATCATAATGGTATATTTGAAAATGCCCTTAACAATTTTTTCATTGTGTCTTTTTCATTCGAAAATTGCAAAATAACAGTTATTTTCGGTCCCTGGTTTCTTTACTATTTTACAGAAATTTACAATGGGATCTAGATTCAAATATTAAGCTGGACAAGTATTACGTCCATTACATTTTCCGAAACCCATTGTTTTATTGACTCGAAGCGTTTATCAGTATTTTTGCACAAAAATCGATCCCTACACTTCCCACAAGCATACCACTTTTCCTTAAATTGTTTTGAATTTGCTGCTGATTTCATTTTAATTTAATTTTTTTTTTATATGAGATTACCAAATAGATCGTAATTTGTTTATTAATTTAATAAGATTTTCTATTTCTTCCTGCTCAACTCAAAACTCAACTCCATTGCCAGGAGGTAATGTACTCTAGACAAAAAAATAACAACATATATTTGCTTTAAATTTTTGCCAAAATAAAAAGTTCTAACCTTCAACTGCATATTTAATTTTACTAATTTTTATAAAATATCTACGCGCCTTGATAAAAATTATCACTTCACTTAACGCGTGCTAACATCGACAGTCAAATGCAAATCAGCTACAAAGAAGTGCCTTCCTTAATTGTTCAAATGTAACTCTTTTTTATACCCTAAACCTGAAAGGTCAGGGTATATTAACTTTGTGCAAACGTTTGTAACGCATAGAACGAAGCGAGTCCGGTATAGAAAAGTATATATATTCTTGATCAGCGTCACCACGTGAGTCGAGCTATCCATGTCCGTCCGTCCGTCCGTCCGTCCGTCCGTCCGTCCGTCCGTCCGTCCGTCCGTCCGTCCGTCCGTCCGTCTGTCCGTCAGTGTGTTGTCCGTATACACAGGATAAGAAGAAGGAGTTGAGATAATAAAATGAAACTTGGTACACATAGTCACATGGACCCAAGGATCTGCACTATTGAATATTTTTGGAATCCGCCCACAGACACGCCTACCTCCCATACAACGCAAAAATTGAAAACTGCATAACTCAGCTCATTTTTAGCCTACAACAATAAAATTTGATATGTATGTGTTTTATACAAACACAAAGATGTCTTCGAAAAATGGACGTCATCTGTTCACGGGCACGCCCACCTCCCATACAACCCAAAAATTGAAAACGCAATAAATAAGCCTCTGTTTAACCTACAGAGCTAAAATTTGACACATATGTTTTTTATGATAAGACAAAGATGGTTTTGAAAAATGGACGTCATCCGCCCACGCACACGCCTACCTCCCATACAACGCGAAAATTGAAAACTGCATAACTCAGCTCATATTTAGCCTACAACAATAAAATTTGATATGTATCTGTTTTATACAAACACAAAGATGTCTTCGAAAAATGGACGTCATCCGTTCACGGACACGCCCACCTCCCATACAACCCCAAAATTGAAAACGCAATAAATAAGCCTCTGTTTAACCTACAGAGCTAAAATTTGACACATATGTTTTTTATGACAAGACAAAGATGGTTTTGAAAAATGGACGTCATCCGCATACGGACCCGCCTACCTCCCATACAACCCAAAAAGTTTAAAACTCAATAAATAAGGTTATGTTTGTCATAGAGAAATTAAATTTGGTATGTGTGTATTTTATACCAAAACTAAGGTGCGTTCAAAAATTGCGAGTAATCCGTCCATGAACACGCCCACCTCCCATAGCGAAAGCACAATAAAGGCATTAACTGTGAGCTACAGGAATAAAACTTGGTATGTGTAAATTTTTCATCACCATTTAAATGCAATTAAAATATAGGCTTCATCCGCCCACTACAATACAATAAAACGCCCATTTACAATAAAAATTTTTTATTTTTGAAAAGTGGGTTTAGGGTATTTCATAGTCGGCCTAGACCGACTTTAGACTTTCTTTACTTGTTTAAACTAAAGTATTTTGTTTTACATTCTCGAATCATTTCGTGACAAAATTGTATACCTCTTTTGATATATATATATTATATTTATTTAAACAAATTTTGTCCACCTAGCTTGTTCTAGAAGAAACACTGTGACCCGTTGTGAAACGCCACCTTCATGTTAAAAAGTTCTGGTGCAACAAGTTGATTATAACAAATTAGTTTGTTTTTTTTTATCTGTCCATAATATTTTGTACCATTTTTATAGTTTGACTTACTCATACGTGGTATAACTATAAATAATTATGCCTATAACTATATCTATTTCGTTTCAATTTCAATTTCAACAAAATACTTGATCTCTTAGAGAAGTAGTTAGAATTAGAGTTAGAATTAAATTATCGGAAAATAAAATTCTAAATATGGTTTTGGTGCTTCCTCAGTTTTACAAAAATAAAAACAAAAACAAATTGATAATTTTAGTCCTTGAAGAAGTTTGAGTTTAAGGTACTAATGAGCAGTTTTGCTGCAAGTGTTATTAAATCTAAATACACAATTGAGAGAGAACTGACCCGCATGTTTTATGCCGACCAAGAACTGTTGAAATTACAATTTAAAAATAATGTGAAAATATATAAGACAACATGCTCCGCACCTAATATCGCTAAAACTGTAATCATGTCTTGCTAATACAGTGATTTTCGAACTTTTAAACTTATCCTATCAGAACAAAATTTTCAGCCTGAAAGTATGCAAAGAACATTTAGTTATTTAATGGAATTGATTTCGTTACGAAACGTAATTTTGATTTAATTAATTTTGAAAGCATCATATTTAGTTATGTCATATGGCATGATCGTCCTATTGGCTTAAAACGAATAACATGAAGTGGCAGTGAAAATAAACATGGCAAGATTCCTGGTGGTCGGACTTCTAACTCGAATATTAGAAATTTCGAAAACCCGTTTGTTAAATTTTTAAAAATTTTTTTTTTTTATTTTGATTAAAATTCCTTTACATTTGTGTATCATTGATAAATCTTTATAAAATTGTTTTTAACAATTTCCTTCAAAAATTTGCTCTCCAAAATCTATATTTTTTGATTCAAAACTTGCAAGTCATCATTTGTTGGTCGTTTCAAATATTTGTGTCTGTGTTTTTGAGAAAAATAAATAATTTGCAGTTATATCAGAAAATCGTAATATAATTAATTATACCAACCCAAGGCTGAGCTCCGTAATTATTATGATGTTGAAACATGGTTGCATCTGCATATTAATCATATGCTTAAAAACCAGATAGACAGAACAAAAACCTAGCAGCATATAAGAGATTCATATGCAGACACATCCTTGTGTGCTCTTATGTACAACTTTAGTATAATTTGCGTTTTATTTCAAAGGCTGTCACTTTGTTGTTAGTGTTGACAATTGAGAAATTTGTGGTTCATTGTTTGTCGTATGGCGTATTTTTTTATTCTGCTCTTGCAACTGGATATGATATAAGTCGGTTTGTCAGTGCAAATTTGCTTATGCCTCAATATGGCTGGCGAGCAACAACTTTTGCTGTATGTATATGACATGACTTGTTTTTTTATGAAACCCGCTATAACTGTCTGTCTGGTCGTCCTTCAGACTGACTTTGGATTTTGCTTCACTTTGTGTCTATCTGGCTGTTACATTGTCCGTCTTTCTATACATATGTCTGCCACTTTATAATATTGTTGTTGTTGTTGTAATGGTAATTGTTGTTGTAATTGCACTTATTCGCCGTTGTTCAAGCAATGAATATTTTTGTAATGTCTGTTCTTATTTTGGGTGTGTTTCATTGCAGTGTCGTAGGAGTCGTTGTCGTCGCCTTCATCTTCATGGCTTGCCTCAAAACGCTCTACAGCGTTGTTGCTGGCGTTCGTTGTTCCTAGCATGATCAAGATGGGTGACAAAGGCGGGCCTGCGGTGGCGGTTGTCACTGTTGAGTTCAACTCATTCATTCATTAAAACTGAGACGACGGGATTTTGGATTGTAATGAGATGTCAACGTTGTTACAGTGCGCTTTGTTTTTTTTTTTCAAAAATAGATACATAAAATTAAAAAAAATGGTGCATCTGGGAGGGCCAACGTATAGCTTCACTACGTTTCATGTGGGCGTCCTTTGTTGATTTGCGAATAAGTAACAATTCATTTGCTTTGAGGTCTACTCTGTTTGGTGTTGCTTGTCATACGAGATCGATGTTGTTTTTTTTTTTTTGTTTTATATAAATATAAATTCACACTTGATTTGTTTTTTTATATATTTTTATGCACACACACCTCATTTTACTGAAACATTCGTTGTGGAAAAAACACGCAAATAGATTTTCACATATTTGCGCTCGCACGAAAGTGTGATATGATTTTTATTGAACGTTATAAAAAATAATTATCATAAAAATATACAAAGCCAAATGTAGCTGTTTATGTGTGAGAATGAAAAAAAAAAATATTAATTTGTTTTCAACACCCATAAAATGGCTCTTAATCAGGTGCGAAAAATTTCCAAAACGCTTAAAAATATTAATTTTTCAAAATAATTTTTAGGTTTTATTATGTGCTAGTTTTTTAATAAAAAAAAAATTTTTTGACAAAAATATTCTATGATTAGCTGGCAAATATTTTAAAAATTTTTTTTAAATCGCATTTCAACAACGGAAAAAAAATTATTTTAATTTATTATTTATATTATTTATTTTTTTTTTTTCATAATTTATTTATATTTTCAATTTATATTTTATTTATTTTTTCAATCAAAAAAATTGTTCCAGCTATGTTTCAATATAAATACAATCCAATACGAGGTCGCTTTTTCCACTGGGTTGTTTTGACACATTTGTTATGTGTCAAATGACTTGTCCATATGACGTTTGTGTTCAGCATTAAATACGACTCAATCATGAATAGACTTACTCATGAGCAACGTTTATGAATTCTGGAAACTTACTGCCAAAATCAGTCATCAGTTAGAGAATGTTAATGTTATAAGTTTCTTCAAGTCATTTTGGTCGTTATGAGCATCCAACTGATCACACTTTTCGTAACACTATCACCAAATTTCGAAGCAATTTTCACTGTTGGACATTTATAATTCAATCAGAGTACATAGAAATCGTTATTTGGAGTATATTGCTGTAGTAGCAGAGAGTGTTCTCATTAACTTTTGATATTCAAGGAATACCGGCTTGATATGCTCGAAAGAGTTGTTGAAAATTGGACCCACAGAATGGACTATTTCAGAGCTAGTCGTGAGCAACATTTGAAGGAAATAATTTGTAAACATTGAGTCGAAGGAACCGAACTATCATTCGAAATAAAGATTTGCATAAATACGCTGACTTTTATGTATTTTATTTATAGTTCTTATTGGATCACCCTTTAGCATGTTGTACTATACATACCTAAATTCTTAAGTTCTTTTTGCTTACATAATATTTTTTTTTTCGAAGCTGCAACCATTTTTTTTGTCGAACTTGTTTGATGCTACAACAACATCTTCATCAACATTGTTTTTATTATTATGAAAACTTCATATTCTGATCGTTTATAATTTATGATAGAATTTCTACAAAATTTCGCTACGAGTTTATTTGAAGATCATTAACATATTAATTAAATATCTTATATTTAACGATTAGAAGTGAGATTTTCTCACGCAACTCATACGCCCGAAGAGTATTTTTTTTTTTTTATTTTTTATTTTAATTAATGCCTGAATGTTTTATAACAACAAACAATTAAGTACCGTTCCGTCTTGATTTGGGA
Source organism: Tetanocera ferruginea (assembly GCA_958299015.1). Taxonomy (NCBI): domain Eukaryota; kingdom Metazoa; phylum Arthropoda; class Insecta; order Diptera; family Sciomyzidae; genus Tetanocera; species Tetanocera ferruginea. The sequence continues at coordinate 161,938,246 of OY282641.1, forward strand.
AAAGAGCTAAATTAATTTTGATTTATTATCGTTATGTAACTTTATTAATTGACCATGAATGAGGAAAATGAAGTGTTTATCAAGAAACAAAAATAAAAAAAAAAAAAAATATTGGTTATGAAAATATTCATGGGCGGAGCTACACTGACTTCTTCATTCCACTGGAATCTTTTACGGCTACATATTTTAAATGCTAACTGTTGAAAATAACCTCCATTAATTTCACTGCTAGTTGTTACATGAACTACTATCAAATTTATTTCTTCTCACCTATGTTTGATGTATTTCTGTTTGGACTAATATGAAATATATAGTTAGGTACAGTCGCGCACCCAGGAAAAAATTTTGGGGAGGTCCCCTGTCGCTACTTCCAACACTGGAAAATTCATGATTTTCGAAGTCTGGTAACTCTAGTCAAATGGCAGAATTTCAAGATACCGCTAGTAGTCTAAGAAATTTTTATCTATTACCTAACCATCTCCATCAAAAGTATTGCGACATTTCTTACCCAAACTTTTTAGTGATTTTTTGAAAAAAATTATTTTCATGGATATGTTTCTATCCAAATTGGTTTTCCAATGGCAAATGGGTTAATTGCATATTTTTTAAGTCTTTGTAGCCTCAAGCCTCTTATATCAGGCCGGATCAATTTTTGTTTTCAAAAAATTGTATGCTCGGAAAATGTTCTACGGAAAATTCTGACCATATTTCCCAAAAAACACAAGCCTAAATTCGATTTCGAGCTTACGGTTTTTCGAAAGAAAGTTTGAATTAGTGTTTTGCAAAAAAATGTGAAGTAATTGACACAAAGAACCCAAAAACTACTGTACTAAGGTACAAATTTCAATTTCAATTTCAATTTCAATTTATTTTAGCAAGCAAGTACAATAAGAACAATCTTCTTTTAAAGTACGACATTAAATAATAACAACAATACACTTATTATATTATATTAGATTATCAGATTACTAGTTTACAATAATAACAACAAGTTTTATTTGAGAGGTTTTGAATATAAATTTCACAAATATTCATTTATTTATAAATTTCACGTGTTTGTTTCATCCAAAACTGTTAAATAATCATTAGTAATCGAATTCATTAGGAATTAGATTATTTTTCTTAAAAATTTGAAATAATTGATTAAGTTCAATTCTTTTCTGTTTGGCTCAGTAATCAAATGATTACTCTTACAAATAATCAAATTATAATTATGATTACTTGAAATTATGGAAATAATCAAATAGAATCAAAAGTAATCCACAAAAAAAAAAAATGGATTATTTTTAATAATTACTTTTGGTTCTTTTTGAATGTTTTAAGAACTTTTTATTCTAAGGTTCAAATTCTTAAAATAATCAAAAGTAATCTTTTGAAGTCATCGGATTATTTTTGTTGATTAGTTTTGATTATTGTTGAATATATTCGTAATTTAAAGTAATCGTGGTTATAATTTGATTATTTGTAAACGTAATCAATTATTAATCAAAAACTTGTTACTTAAAGATTATATAATGATTACAACTATTTTTTAAAAATAATTTAATTGATAACTAATCGTAATCGAAATTTAACAGCTATAGTTTCATCATGTGTCAACAAAAAATAAAAAATTTTCAAATTTCATTATAACATTAAAAAATATTTTGAAAATTTATTCAAAATAGAAGAAAAACATTTGAAAGCTAAATTTGCTATTATCGTTTCATTATTGAATTTTGAGTTTCGTGAAATCTATTGTACAATTCCAATTGTTAGAAAATATTTTGTTTTCATGAAAGTTAGTAAATAAATAATAAAGTAAGTAAACTTGATCTACAAAATCCATGCCATATACAAGAAACTGAGAGTAATGTTCAACTTTTGGCCAGTGTTCGATAATTTGTAAAAAGTTGAAAAAAAATCAACAGTTCTGGAGGCAGTTATAGTTGTGACAGCAGATAGTCAAAGAAAAACTCCACGACTTGAGAGCAAAGTTCCTTAAACAATCTTTTCAATTTTATATTGAGTTTAGCTATTTTAGATTATTTTTGTTCTTTTTCTATAAAACATTTGTGACTTTAACTTTATTTTGGTTTGTATATTTTACTATTGTTTTTTGAAGTGAAACTTCTTTGACGGCGAGTGAAATTTCAAGGTCCTTTTTCGTGACGCTAGGCTAACGTTTTCAATTCATATGAAAATTAAAAAAAAATTATAGCCGCTGACGAGAATCGAACCCCGAACATCGTTGCTTATGAGCCGGAATCTATACGTTTACGCCACGTAGGCACATGATAAATAGCCAAACAAAATGTAATTAAAACTGAACGCGTAACATACTGAAAATAACATAATTAACATTAACATTAGATTAACATTAACATTACATTATTAACATAACCGTAACATTAATTTTTATCCTACAAGTATGCACGGAAAAAAAAATAGAAAAATAGCTAAAACAGGAGCAGAACGCGTTCGTGAATAAAGAGAGCGAATTAGACCTCTTAAGAATACAGCCGCAGCTGGGTCTGCAACTAATGATGAAGGTAAGAAGACTGCAACAACGACTGAGTTACAAAATGCATTATTACGAAACATCAGTGTATTTTGGTAAATCTACAAAGAACCAATCCCCAAAAAACACACTGATGCATCTCAACAAAATTTTAAAGCCAACCAAGTTGATGCACTCAACAATCAACTTTCGCTGCTTTATGAGACCCTCTATCAACATAGCAATTATTATGATCAGGAAGCAGGAGGTAATAATGAACAGTACTATGCAAATGCAATCCAGCATTCAAAAAGTAACAATGTTGAGAAGACATTCGAAAGCAACTAAAACACCAACTGAACTAAAACAAGTACTGAAAATAACTGTTATTTTAAAATTTTCAAATGAAAAAATTGTCGAAAGACTTTTTGAAATATACCATTATGTTACAAATGTCCTCAGCTTCACGAATATTAAGTCGCTTTTAAATTTGAAACTGATTCTTTAAAAGTTAATTTCTTGCCTAGTATATTTCGAGGAAAAATAAAGGTTACCTTTGACTTTTATTTAATCGGTCAAAAATAGCAGTTATTTTGTGACTTTAATTTTTTCGGTCAAAAATATCAAGCAATTTGTGTTTTCTTAAAGGCCGCTTGACAGATTGAACTGTTGACACCATGAGTAAAATGTCTCACCGATGAGATGAAAAAAATAATATCAAAATTTTTTTATCGGTAAAATGACATGAACAAATATAAATTACCTGATATTTTTGATCGAAAAATAAACGGCAGAAAAAAACTGTTATTTTTGCCCAAAAAAACTATAAGGCACAAAAAATTGTTATTTTTGTTGGAAAAAATAAAAATTAAGAGATAAAAGTTAATATGTGACACTTTCGACAAAAACCATATTCGGTACGGTCCCTGGATGCAAATATTGAATCAACAAATTATTATTCCATTTCGTATTGATGGAATTTCTTTTCAGATACTTTCTCTCTCTATTTCACACTAAAATCTCTCTTATTTCTTACTGTTAAAGAAGTTTCACTTCTGCCACGTGTACGTTCCCTACGGACAAAAGAACCGGTTCAAAACCTATCACGTGATAGGTTCCAAAGTGATAGTGACCGGTCCCAATTCTACCACCAACATATGAAACCAACCGGTCCCTTTTACATGGCGTTGTCATTGACAGGGGTAAATTGACACCGGCTAGATACCTTTGGACCAATCCTAGAACCGGTTCAAGATATATCGGCAGGTGTCAATTGACACCTCATAGATACCTTCGGACCTAATCAGTAGCCGGTCTATTTATAGAACACGGTACACTTATACGCAAGTTGTTAATGAAATTGAATCAACGTTTTGGAAATTCATGTTTAGGCGAGCTTGTTAGCGTTCCTGCTTAGTACTCGACTGACCTTGGGTTCAATCCCCGGCAAAATCACAAAATTTTTTTTTATTTATTTTTTTGGTTTTTAAATAAAAAATTAAATTTTTAAGATGTTAAGCAAATTTATTTTGAAGGTTATTTTTGATTAAGCAGTTAATGAAATAGAATTAGAATTTAAATTATTAAATTTTATTATTAAACACAGCCAGGATTCGAACTCACGTCCACCGCGTGACAGTCTAGCGCACTTCCACTGAGCTATTGGTAACGATAAGATTAATAGAACAAAACACATTTAAAAACTATTGGTCCCGTTCTGAGTAATATCGAACCTGTCCTGTGATAGGTTAAATAAGAACTGTCACAGGACCGGTTACTTTAGGGCAATTGACCCTGCTTTGTCCGTAGGGTTGCTACACGCGAGTTTTTTGTTTTTCTGTTTGAATGAATTCATTTCTTACATTTTTTTTTTATTTTATCGCTTTTAATTTGAATTTGAATAAAAGAAATTTTTTTTTATTTGACTTCGGTTTTTCACTAGATTCATAATATAACCCTTTTGAAATTTTGATCAAATATGAAAGTAAGATAAAATTCAGTGACGACTTTTTATCGACAACCAGGAAATTTTTACCCTAATACATGTTTTTTGATGTTTGTATACATTTTTTCACATGCTGAAGAAAAACACAAATTCAAGCCAATCAATTTCAAACCATAAATTTCAAACCAATTTTAACCCAAGGGTTTGTTTTTTTCATCCATGCAAATTGGCCCGCCCTATTGTATATACTTGTAAAATCTTATAATATTGTCAATTTGTCATGTTTTTTGAGAAAAAAAGAGATGGGTGCATTAGTTATACCATCCTCAAACTTCTGTACCATCATTACAACTTTCAAAGTCGTATACATTGATTAATTTTGAATTTCAGTTGATTAGAAACGAGGAAAGAAAACCCCAAAACCTTCCTGTGTTCGCCCCAGTGCTTTTGCAAATATGATAGCTCTATTCATAATTTAATAAATACCAAAATTTAAGAGAATGCGTAGAGGTATATTAGGAATACGAAGGATATCCTAGGCATGATTTCTTGCAAAAAATATTTTGCCATAATCCACTTTCAAAATATTTTGTTATGTTTTAGTCTTTTAGTAAAATCTTTAGTGAATAAAATGTAAAGCTTGGCCAATAAATTTATTTGCTTATCACGTTAGTGTATTTATTTTATTTGTTTATCAGCGAATTATTATAAAGTTCAAGAGACAAGTTTTTGTAACATAACTTGGACGCAAAAGATATTTTAAAAATTCATCAAGGCCCTCTCCTTAGAAAAGATTTTGATTAAAATGGCAATGAAAAATTTTGTCTTTAGACAATTTACCATATGGTTGTCTCCTAGCTTTAATCGATAATTTTTTTTCTCAACACACGGTCAGTCCAAAAAATGTTAAATTTTTCTTAAAGAAACAAAAATCGGAAAATTTTATATTTTTTATATAAGAATTTCAGTTATGTTTCAATTTTCATTTCAATGAAATTTTTAAAGTAAAGTTCTTTATTTCATGAATTTTTATTTAATTTCATTTTCTACAAAATCCGCCTCTTAGACGCCAACCCTTATGAACTCTATTTTCATCACTACTCTTATTATAGCCATAATTATACTTAACAACTTTGACAACCAGGCAAATTTTTTTAGCTTAGCTTTTTTTTTTCCTTTTGGCTTTGTTGTGTTAATTGTTGTTGTTCTTAATGTTGTTGTTGTTTTTTTGATGTTGTGATATAATATCATTATTGTGTCCACCTAATTATGGCAAACATGAGCATGAAGTTACTTTAATTATAGCAACAATTTTGAACTTTTAAGTGTGTCCCCACCTTAAATGTTGCCAACCAGCAGCAGCAGCAGCAGCAGCTTGTATGTTTGTTGTTGACTTTTTTGCGATTTTTATCAACATGTCGTTATCTGGATACACAACAAAAAAAGGCAGTTTTTATGTGAATAATTAAAGTTCGTCAATTAGAGCCGCTTTTTTGTTTTTTTACTGAAAAAAAAAAAAAAAACGGAGCTGCTTACCTACTTACTTCAACAAGGCTTAACCTTATTTTGCATGAATTTAAAAAATGTTAATACAAAAATATGAATACTACTTTTTGTGAATTTTTTTTTTTTTTAAATTTTTCATTTGGGATTAATACTAAAATTCCGGCTGTCATAATTTCTGTTATCAGCAACTCATCTAAACATAGTGCCGACCGTATACAAATTATCTGTCCACTAACATGCCCAATTTGCTATATAAATATGCGACTGGTTATCGTAGCTGACCGATCTTAAAAAGCAAAGTTCGAAGCGCATCCAAAAACTAGTTGTTTTATTTTTAGACTTGACGCTATTCTAAGTCGCTCGTCGTTGCGGTACAAACTCTTGTTTAATGTGGGGGTTTTTTTTTTTAATTTTTATTTATTTTTTGTATAGTTAAATTTGTCCAAAAAGTGTACAATTATGAGTTTTTCAAAGGATACACTTTAAATTTATGCGTTTTCTAGTATAAGAGGTCCTTTTTTTTGAACGTGTGACTTTGCCCTACCTTTTATTAGAATGCTGCTGTTAAAGTGGTAGCTAACCTTTTTTGTTGGTTTTTTTTTTTTGGTCGCTACTCTACTTCTTACAACCATCAAAGGTAATTTGCAGTTAGGTGCGAGCATCGAAAAAAAAAGGTAGCCAGAAGTTGTCTAAAGGTAGCAGTATGAGTATAACTTGTGCTCCTTTTTGGTTGTTTTATCATAATTGTTTGTTACTTTCTACAAAATTTTTCACACCCTCTTGCGGACATATTCGAGACAAGTAGCAAAGGTTTTCCAGATAAGTTTGAAATTATGTACAAAATAGAAAGCTGATAAGGAATAAAGTGCTTGTATGTTTGTGTGTGTGTGTGTGTGTGCGGTGGAATGCTCTTTTATTGCTCTGGGCACTCTCTGAGGTGACCTTAGGGCAGGTGTAAATTATATGCAGCACAAGAAAAAACATTTAACAAATATTTTTTAGTGAAAAGTTAATAAATCTTATGAGCAGATAAAGCGGGAAATTTTTTTAAAGCAATATTTCGAACCAACAAATCATACACAAGGTTTTTGAAAAATTTAAAGCTTAAAGCTTGTTTCCCTTACTGTAAATTCTGGCCAAATAGCTTACTTAAGTTCAAGAAGTCTAAAACTATCGAAGACTAAAAGGATTGATTGGTCTTTGGTGTGTTAATTCAAATATGAAGAGATTTCAAACTACGTCAGGCGACGACCTACACTACTTTAAAGTTTTTAAGCTAACAGCAAAATTATTTTAAAAACCTCATAATTAAAAACTTCTTCAAAATATTTGAAAATTTTTATCTAACCATACACTCAGAAAAATATCAACTGTAATATTAACAGTCGGCCACTGTTATTTCAAAACACTGTTCGATTGAATGATTTGCGTTTAAGTAAACAATTTTCTTTGTTGAATGAACGTTTCAAAGTATTTTTGTGCTGTTTAAATCATCTGTTGAAATATTTTTGTGCTTATGTTGAATTGTCAATTTTTTCTAAGCAATTGTTTTTAAATGTGTTTTGCTATACTTATATTATGGTTGCCAATAGCTCAGTGGATGTGCACTAGACTGTCACGCGGGGGACGTGGGTTCGAACCCTAGCTGAGTAAGTATCAAAAATTGTAATTTAATAATTAAAATAATAATAATTCTGTTTCATTAATAGTTTCGTCAAAAATAACCTTAAAAATAAGTTGCTTACAATCTTGCAAAAAAAAAAAAAAATATTTAAAAAAAAAAAAATTTTACTGGCCATGCCGGAATTGAACCGTGGACACTCGAGTACTAGACGCACACGGCAGCACACTCGGCCATACATGAATTTTCAAAACAGTGATAAAATTTCAATAAATAAATTTTTATACGGGTTTCGTGTTCTATAGACCAACAGTCAACCGACTGTTGATTTGAAAGTTTCATTTGTTGGATGGTATTTAACAGTGAAATCTGTTATTTTAACCCATGATTTGTTTAACAAAACAGCATTTTTTCCCTGAGTGTATGCGCGTTTATTAAAACACTTAAGCTTAAAGTTCCTTTATTTCTCTAAAATAGTATCTACCTAGCAGCTAATTTAATTGGAACGATAAGCTTTTCTTCAAAAAACGCGCTTACATCCGACATGAACATTATTTATGCTTGAACGAAAGCCGTCAGGACATGTTCTACAGCGCGCAAGCATATCCAACAACATGCAAATTTTCAATATACATCTACTTAAATGCTTATGTGAATGTGCTTGTGGGGAGTGTGTGTGATTGTGAGGAGCCTGAATGGCTGTTGATGTTAACGATGGATAGTGTTGATGTGTGATGTGTGGGCTTAGCTTGCAAAAAAAAAATCTCAAGCATACATGAAAAAAATTGTTAAAAAACGGGAACACTGAAGTTTGGATAACTTAAAACCTTTGTTTTATTTACCAACCAACTTAAGCGCGCTTTCTTTCCATGAAAGCTCTAGCGCATAATAATAAGTTTACGGTACCGTAGCAGGCGCCCACCCACTATGCGAAATGCCACGCCCGCATAGCTGAGAATGGTGCTAAATGCTGCAATTAGTAAAATTATAGCTTGCGTTGCTGATTGTGTGTGTTGTTGTCTATAGATTGGCTAAAATGCTTTTACATGAGAAAGTTTTGCAAACACACATTAACAAAACAGTGTTTGGCAAACATTTTCATCCTTAATCAAAGAACTTAAACTTAACTTAAGATATCAACAGAAAGAAAATAAGTATTGAATTTGTATAATTCAATCATGCGATAGTGAAAAATAATTTAATGACAGGAAAGAGATTAAGCTGATAAAAGTCCTGTATCAATATATAATTATAAGCTTTATAAATTAACTTAATTAAAAGCACATCATAAAATATGTAAAATAATTACATTAAAATAATTAAATAAGATATATTTACGCTGTAATTAACTCTAATGGCTCATTATCAAAACACACTTTTTTAATTGATTTTTTTTTTTTATAATAACCACATTAACATATCCTGAAAATAACTTAATAGCAACTTATGTGTTCCTTTTTACAATTTCTTGTCTCATTAAAATAATACATGACATATAATTAAAACTATTTATAAAATTATTAACTTGAGTTATACCTGCATCTGTGTCACATGCCATGAAATTATTTTATTATTCAAATATTATCTAACTAGCAATGCTCACTCCCACACCAACATTTATCCACCTGCTGACATTTGCTAATGAAGACATTTAAAATTCTTACCTAAAATGCGTTTTTAATAACACGTTTTCGATAATTATTAAATAATTGAACAAAGTATGTGAACATTTTGTAACAGTTTGTCATCAAAACATGTGTTTCATTGTTAAATATCTAAGGTACACTTTTAGAACAAAATTGGCCTTTAACTTTTAGTTTAATTAAGAAATTATAACAGTTTTTGTTAACAGTTAGAAGTAGTTCAAGCGAGTAGTTCATACCTAAGACTTAGTTCAAATGAGCTGTGAAACTCCATATGGCGTTTAATTCAAATATGACATAAGCTTAAAATATTTAAAAATAATTTTAATACTTTAGAGATAAATTATATTTTTTACTTGTTTTTACAACTTTTATAATTCTCCGCATGAAAATAATTAATTTTTTAGAATTTTTCATTTCACAACTAAGAACCGGTACAAAAAATTTTGCAAAATTAAAAGCTCTTATTGTAAAGAAATTGTGAATTTGACTTAATTCATATTTTTACCAATGCTTGAATTCATATTTATATTACATTTTCACAAACAATATTATAAATTTATTGGGCTGCTTTCCATATTCTCGTACTTTCCTTACAAGACCGTCCATTAAATGTTGTACAACCATTTCTGACACTTCTGAGAACGCCTTACTCCATATGGTTTTCATTTCAGGAATAGTTTTCGTTGCTTTTCCAATGTTTTTAAGCCTGCTTTTCATTAAAGCCCAAAAACGTTCGATTGGTCGCAGTTCTGGCACTTTTGGTGGATTCAGATCATTTGTCACATAATGAACATTGTGATCATTGTATCATTTCTGAGTGCCTTTGGCGTAATGTGCCGGGGCTAAATCTGGCCAAAACAATGTTGGACCAACATGGTGTCGCTAGAAAGGCAAAAGTCGTTTTTGAAGTCATTATTTTACATAAATAACAGTATTTATGGCACCCACTGTAAAGAATGAAAATAATTTTCTTGCCAAATTAATATTTTTTTCCAAATTTCTCTATCTGAATTGTTTTTTCAGAATCCTCAATATATTCTCCATGTGCCATAGAGTAAAATTGGTGACCACTCAAAGTCCTTAAATCCATTTTAAAATACGTTTCATCGTCCATAACAACACAGAAATTTTTGTTTGCAAGTTTTTTCTCGTACAGTTTTCGAGTCAAAAATATCTCCTTCTTAGTCTTGTTAGACCCATACTCGAATATGCCAGCCAGGCCTACTCTCCCATCTACAACACCCATTTAATGAAAATCGTATCGTTTCTTTCTTCGTAGTCTTCCTGGTTCTGACAGTTTCAACTTACCTCTTTATGTCGTTCGTCTGAAGTTTATTAACATGCAAACTCTTGCAAAGCGAAGAGAAATTGCCGATGTACTTTTCATTCCTTAACTATTATGCGTAACCATTAAGTGCCCAGCAGTTTTTCAATTAATATCCTTTACTACCACGCAATCTTATGTCTCTCTTCCACCTGAACTTAAACTGTATCGATTATGGATGCAAATGGTAGCACGGTTGCCTTTCCCTGATAAATCGGATCCCCACCTGGACATGGTTTTCGCGAACCCTTACTTTTCCATGATGAGATTGTCATGGGAAGATGTTGAAAATTTTCTCTGAACACTCACTCGAACATTTTTTCTCACTATTCCGCATCTGGCTCTTCGACTCAAGCACAAGTACAATTACTACCATGCAGAAGAAAGATAGTGGAATAAAATGGTAGGGGTTGTGGTGTTTGATCAAAAAACACTATTTGTTTTGTTGTGCTTTTTGATCGTGATGCAGAAACTGTACCTAATCAAGCGAAGGTTAGTTAGAATGCAAACTTTTTTTTAAAATCTGATCGGCTATAATTATATAATTAATTATATCTGTTCCATTGATTTCCTTCAGCAAGTAGCACAAGCTAGAAGCGTTGTAAATCGGATTTTGAAAGAAATCTTGATGGTATAAGTAATAAAAAACAAAAGAAAACAGAAAAAAAGGTAATTTCAGCCCATGAAAGGACTTTGACAGAGCGTCTTAAGATCAAATTGTGTTGTGTGTGTTATTAAATTTTTCTACATAAATCGAGAACTGGACCTATATGTTTTATGCCGACTCCGAACGGCTAATATTTATGTACTCAAGAAACTTTACATGGCATTGTTTACTCTCAGAGGATTTCCTTGGTTTGCAGAAAGGTGACGGCCGATCAGAAATTTTTCAGAAAGAATATAAACATAATTTAAATTAGTATTATTATATTATAAAGTTACTGAGCTTTTATTGGATCGCTAAGAACCACAAGTTTATTTAATGCATTTTTTTCATATGTCATTTGAATGAACATATTTAGGCACTTTTCGATTCTAGGCTCTTCAGGAAATCAATTCATGATCTCAATATAAAAAAAAATAAACACTGAGAATTTTTGTATGATTTAACAAAGTTAAATCTAAGTTCTAAGGAAAAAAAAATTGTCATTTCTGAGGTTGAAAAGATGCAACCCTTACCTACCGAGCTACCTAGCAATCCTTTATACTTGACCTTGAGAATCAAATATTATACCTGTGTTTTGCAAATGATAAAAAAGTGCTAACTTCTGTGTGATATTTTCTATGGATTAACAAAATGAATTAAACAAGTAAGGAATTATCTTTAAGGGGGGACATGACATTGGCCGTTTTTTAAATCGACTTTTTTTTATAATTTTGTATTTTAGTAAATATTCTGAAGATTCTAAGAAAATCCTACGGCTTCAAAAGTTACAGCCGGATTAGTGAGAGCGCATTTTTAATTTTCGCCTTTTTTTTTTTGGGTTCACAAACTTTGAACGCGTTTATCTCGAAACCATGTTTTTCGTACTGGTTGCTGCACTAGCGGGTTCATTTTTTGACGAATTTTTTTTTTGTTTGTATTTTTTTAAACGTGATCGCTATCGTATGACACGAGCTTTTTTAAAATTTTTTTTCGATTTTTTATGAATTTTTAAAGTCAATATTTTTTTAGAAAAAACACACTTTCAAATTTGGAACATCATCAAAAATTTAAAAAAAGCTCCTGTCATACGATAACCAATTTTGTTAAGTTTTAAAAAAGTAATTTTTTTCCAGATCGGACAATTTTTGCGACTCCCAGCGCTGCAACCACGAGGCCCCGTTTTTTTCTCTGCCGCCAGATTGGAGCTCTATAAAAGTTGGATTGAAAAAAATATTTTGTTTTGAATTTTGTTTTCTTGTAATTTGTTCAATTCTCTACACACTACAAAATTTGTAAAAAATTTTTACACCGATCGGTGTTCTAGGGAGTCCTACACCGTTCGGTGTTAAAAAACACCGTGTCAAGGTGCTAGAATTTAATATCCGAAAGGCTATATTTTTTCAAACCGATCGGTGCAAATAAGTAAATATCCGATCGGATGTTTGTGTTGAACACCGTTAGGTGTTTATTTAGAATACTGAAAATATTATTTTTTATAACCGAACGGTGTAATTTTTTAATATTTATAATTTAAAAAAAAAAAATGTTATGCCAAATAAAATGGCAAACGTGCTCGAAAATTGATTTGGATTAAGTTTTGTTTAAAACTTTCTTTTTATTACAATGGATTCAAATTTTGAAAAAGTCGAATGAAAAGTTTTAATGTCAGTTTTTGGCGAACATGACTTATAATTCTGGATTTTCATTTTCAGTCTTGTGAAAATTCAATTTTTTATTTGTTTCTCAATGATAATGTGATTTCTAAGTTGTTTTCTTCATTGATTTTCTTATTTCACACAGATCGGATAAGTTTGTCATTTCACACCGGGTAAGCGGTGTAAATTAACATCGTTCGGTGAAAAAAATGTAAATATCCACTCAATATTTTTGAAATTTTTTAGTGTGTACAATAACAAAAAAAATTTTTGGAAAAATGTTTGTTTTTGACTGAGTTATGAATTTTTAAAAAAAGGTCTGTTTTTTCGGCCGCGAATGTTATGTCCCACTCTAACTCGGCTGAAGTTAGTTACACAGCGTTGAAGTTATGGTGATATCAAGTCCATATTTTCATTATTGTTGAATATATGAAGGGTTTGATATTTTAATGATGTCACTTTGTATGGGTGGTAGATGAAATTTTCATTTGATTTGGCCGAATTTCGAATACTGCATTCATATAACCAGTTCATGCATATGCGATAAATTTCAAGTTAATAGATTGATGTTAACTGATCATCAATCAGTTAGATTAATGTTAATTACGTTATTTTTTTGATGAAAGAACTCTTTTATGGTTTTGAAAAGGTTTTCCGTTTTGATAACGATACTCTCTATGAGAAGTATGCGTTTCATATCATTTGATTCTTCCAAATTTGGAACTTAATAAGTTAGTAAGCAAGTGAGTTAGTAATGAGTTCAAAGCTTTTGTTTAAAATTTTAAATCATTATATTATTTTTCTCAAATTTAAAAAGGTTGTACTGTTTTGATATTGATTTAAACAGCCATGCCTCTTTACAAGTGTTACACATCACGATAAAATTAATATACCCCTTACGCAAGTATTAAAATTTACTCTCGGTTCTAAGAATTAACAACACTACTTCAGAAATTTAATTCTAAACTAGAATATTTTTTAGAAATATTTCTGTAAAATTGCATTTTTAACTTCTATTCAAAAAAGATGTTAAAAAACCAATTTTTACTATAAGTCGCTTTTGACTATTTATACCCTAAACCTGAAAGGTCCGGGTACATTAACTTTGTGCAAACGTTTGTAACGCATAGAACGAAGCGAGTGCGGTATAGAAAAGTATATATATTCTTGATCAGCGTCACCTCATGAGTCGAACTATTCATGTCCGTCCGTCCGTCCGTTTGTCCGTCCGTTTGTCCGTCTGTGTGTTGTCCGTATACACAGGATAAGAAGAAGGAGTAGAAATAATTGGATGAAACTTGGTACACATGGTCACATGTACCCAAGAATCTGCACTATTGAATATTTTTGGAATCCGCTCACGGACACGCCTACCTCCCATACAACCCAAAAATTGAAAACTACATAACTCAGCTTATAATTAACCTACAACAATAAAATTTGGTGTGTATGTGTTTTATACCAACACAAAAATATCTTCGAAAAATGGACGTCTTCCGCTCACGGACGTCCTCCCATCCATCCTCCCATACAACCTAAAAATTAAAAACGCAATAAATAAGCCTGTGTTTAACATAAAGAACTAAAATTTGGCACATATGTTTTTTATAACAAAACAAAGAGTGACGTTATCCGCCTACAGACACGCCTACCTTCCATACAACCCAAAAAGTTTAAAACTCAATAAATAAGGTTATGTTTGTCATAGAGAAATTAAATGTGGTATGTATATATTTTATACCAAAACTAAGGTGTGTTCAAAAACTGGGAGTAATCCGTCCATAAACTCGATTATCTCCCATAGCGAAAGCACGGCATTAACTGTGAGCTACAGGAATAAAACTTGGTATGTGTAAATTTTGCATCAACATTTAAATGCATATAAAATATGCGGACACGGACACGACCATTTACAATAAAATTTTTTTGTTTTTGAAAAGTAGGTTTAGGGTATTTCATAGTCGGCCTAGACCGACTTTAGACTTTCTTTACTTGTTTTCTCTAAAGCTCACTTCTTTAGATAAAAATTTTAGGTTTTTAACTTTTAACTGTGATAAGTTCATTTTACGAAGAAATACAGTTTCTACAATTATGAAATCAATTTTTCAGATTATACATAATGAATCTATTGATTGAGTTCAAAATTATATAACAGTGTAGTTAATATATCTAAATATTTTTATAAAAGCACGTTAAACTTGAGATGCCGACAACAAAACAAACTTCATTGTAAAGACTATGACCCTTGACCGATGATTTATTATTATTTACTAGTAGACCATTTATATTTTCTAGTATCGCCTGGGGTTAAAATTCGACCAATTTATTCAAAGACAAAATAAATCTACCTAAAATCCGGTATAGATTTTGAAAGAAAATAAAAAATGCAATTTTGAGTTTTTGTTTTTTTACAACAAAAATTATTTTTTACCACATTTTTTAAGAATAAGTACAATTTTGTGGTTTTTTTTTAAAAGGAATAATTTAAATGTAAACAAAACGGTATTATATTCAATAGTTTTTTAAGTAAACTGATAGTACTTAAAAACAAAAAAGAAATAAATGGAATTTACTCAGAGATGGCGAAGATATTGGCTACCCAATTTAGAACATTAAATTTGAGACAATTTTGTTCTCTCTCTTGGCATTTGGTTGAAACACACGCTAAATAACTAACGACAATATCAAGAAAATTTATTAAAAAAACTTTTGGTTAGAACTTGGATGTAATTTTAATCACATTTTAAAGAAAATTTAACAAACTTTCAGAAAAAATTAGAAAAATTGAAAAACCGTTAAAATTCGACCATGATATAGACATGGACAGTAGGGCGTAACGAAAAATTTAGATCGTATTCTAAGAGGTCTCAAAAGTTGCATAGGCTTGTCAAGATCACACAAAAAAAAATTTTATAAAAAATAAAGGACATCTTCCTGCCCCGCAAGGACTAAGTTGTTTTTTGGGGAAAACAATAAAAAATAACGATCTTAAAATGCTTTGAGTTTTTTAAGAAAAACCACATACATATGTCTTAAACTATAACTAAAAGTTTCTTGCCACACACGGTACTACTCATGATTTTTACCAACAGTGTCCTGTATAAAGGATATTCGAAGCGAAAGTTGTACTTGGGATAGCACAAGACTTTTGATTGTAAGCATTGGTTATTCATTTTGGTGGTACTGTTTATAGTGTTGATGTATTCCATAAATATCATGAATTAATAATTTGCATAGTTTTTGCATTTGTATTCTCTTGTTTTAGAGAAATGTATACTAGAACGCAATTTTTTAACTTTTTTCAAAAAAATGAATGAAAAAAATGAAAATTTCTGAACATGATACTGCCTTAAAATATTAATTTAATATATCAGCATAAGACCACGATTTTTTTTTTCTTTTTCGATATTTAAAAAAAAATTAGTTATTTCTTAGCATCAAATTTAATTTTTTTCTCAAAAATTTAATTTTTCTCTTAGAATTTTGGGAACCCTCTATCAGATATATCATTTATATATACATTCTGCACATCTGGGCAACATAATCTTTCGAATGATATAAGTTTCATTTATTTTGAGTTTTAATTAATACCAAAAAAGCGTACGACAAACTTCAATGTTCACGTATTAATATATAAGTTAATTCTGGAATTAGACCTGAAAATACTCAAAATTAGTCATTTTTGTGTTTTAAGGGGATTGATTTTTTATCTTGAGAATATCTGAGAATATCAAATTTTGGCATGATGTAAAGTGAATTAGAAATTAACAAAAATATGTTCAAGTCTTGCAATTCTGAGCCATTTACAATCCATAGAGTTTAAACATACTTACAATAGTCACCCTGGTCTCAACTCCATAACTATAAAAAACCAGTATTCAGTATTTTTCAAAAATATAAATTAAATTATAAACTTGCCTGTTAATAAAACATAAACAAAATAAAAAAAAACATTATTTTTCAGAATACACAAAAACAGCTGTATCGTTACAACATAACATCCGTCACACCTTTCAGGTAATTGAGACATTCATCAAAGCACATGCCGATGATGCATGACCCACTTGACAGCACAACGAAGGGTTAATGCCAACATAAAGGGTTAATTAAGTGGAAACTCATCAATTAAAATGATGAGTTTACCTTTTATTTTCCTCATTAGTTGGTAGCTAAACAAATGTTCTTTTTCGAAATACTCAATAAAAATGCTGCATTGGAGCTAGTCAGATGTTGAGGTAGGTGAATGTTTTTAACGGAATATTAAAATAAATATAAAAAACAAAACTTCTGCTTTGACTATGTTTTTCTATTTAAAATAACTGAAGCTTTTGTTTAGCGAAATTTTTATTTTTCCTAATATTTTAATACATTTTCATTTCTTTGTTTTTTTTATTACATATTGTTATATATTGAATAATTTATTATACACATATAAAATTAGCGATTTAATACATATACATAAATACATACATACATATGTTTACACACATGTATAGTCGATTATTACCTATTTTTTATAGTCATTTTATAATACATCTTAATGTTGTTTTTAGAGATTCTAATGCATATTTGTAAAATTATTTAGGAACAAATTGTTAAGACTTAATGTTAAAAATAAATTATATTATAGCGAATATTTTATGTGTTCACATATAAATTAAAAGAATTTAATTCAAATAATACTGTTTCAAAATATTCTGCTTCTATTTTCAGTTGAAAAAAAACAATTGGTTTAACCAAAAGCGCGACAAAATGAACAAAAACTGCTAAAATTGCACTAAATAAAAATTTGTTGAAATACTGGATTGTTTTTTCTTTTTAGAGCTATTAATTTGGTGGCGTTCGCGCAGGCGCCGGTGAATGTTGAGGCACCTGATAGGGACTGAAACGCTGAAAATGTTTTGCGCGCATATCGGGCGATGGTGAACCTGAGGAGGAGGGCGTCGAGGGTGGTCCTGGTGGCTGCTGCATTGTTGGCGGTGGTGTACGACATGCTGAGGCTGCTGCCATTGCAGCTGCAGCTTGATTAGCTGCAGCCTGTGCCTGCGCTGCGACCGCTTGCTGATTGGCACTGGCAAGAAATCCGGCCGTGAGCTGTGGCCATTGTTGCTGCCACATGCCAATATTGAAGGCACCCAGTGTTGGTGGACGCTGATACAGATGCGGCAACAGCATTTCGGTGTACGGTGAACGTCCGAACATTTGTAAATGCTGTCGTGCCTTCTCGATGAATGCCATCGATGCGGCATCGGCATCTTGTGCGGAGAGCTGTTGCGAGAATGGATCCGGAAAGAAGCGTAGCGGTGAGCGTAAGTGTTGCTCGAGCAGCAATGCATCCATGGGATCCCTGTGGTAAAGCAAAATTTAAAGAAAAATGTTATAAGAGCAAATCATGTGTTCGCAAAAAAAACTTCTCTTATAACTAGATGAGAAGCTTAAAGCGTTATTAATGGCTAATGTTTTAATTTAGAAGCTTTTATTTTTCGAATTGTGGAAATTCATTAAAATTTGCATACGAAGTGAAAAGTGTTTTCTAACATTTGCTAAGATTTGAGTGTCGGTAAGGAATAACACCTTAAGTCCTTGATTTTTGCTGTCTAGACTTGATGGCCTAAGGAACACTTAATTTTCGAGGTATAATCATAAAATTTTGCGTACCAGTGTATTATGTTGCATGTAATCTAAACTTTTTTGTAAAGTCAACTAATTATTGCTTGTATCAAATCAAAGTCTATGCAAACAGTTTTCAAAAACCAAATTCACTTTTTGACTTAGACATCTTAAAAAATTGTAATTAAATCCAAATAATTCCTAATAATCCTAAAATTGTATGAAGTCCTTAAAAATATTATATATCTATTCAAAAATATCCTTATGGAAATAAGTCCTAAGGTTGAACTTTTATAATTAAAAAAAAACATTGACAGTCCCTACAGTGGTACTCAAACTTTGTTTGTGCTACAACTGCTTAACTTTCCAGTTCTTCTAGAACTTAGTGGATAGCTGCATCAAGTTGCTGCAACATGCCTCACAAAGTTCCCAACACTTTTTTTTGCTCTCTTCGCGTTCTCCACTTCTTTTAATTTTCTCATAATGCGAGCAGCATGTTTCATTGACTTCACAACGATATCATAATTACATCAACTGCTGCCAATTGTTCGCTAACAACACTGCACACAGCAACAGCAACTAGCAGCAACAACAACAACAACAACAACACCTTTCTCATTATTTTTATGTTTTCATGTACGAAGTGCTTCAAAGTTAAATGCGCCGACCTGTAATTTTGTGAATTGAAACCGCCACATTTAACAGCACAAAAGTTGGCAAACGTGTTGTTGCTGCTGCTGCAAAAACCTCAATATAAATAAAAATAATACATAAAAAACGAGAAAAAAAAATCCAAATTAAAAAAGGAACAAAATCCTTATGCGTTTTTGTTTTTGCTGCTCTTGTGAAGGTTCGTCATTTTGCTCACGCAGAAGTGATCCGTGTTAGCTGCGGCAGAAATTTTTTTTGACACCTGTATTTGTGCCAGGTTGTCGTGTCTGCCGCGCTGTCTGACTGCTACATAACTGCGTTATGTTGCTGTTCCTGTTGCTGCCAAATTGACTGAGACTACAGACAGTAGTAGTTGAGTTTATTTCGATTTTTGGCAGTTTTTTTATTGCTACTCAATTTAAAATTCAGCATTTTTTTTGAGGAAAGAATAATATTTTTGTTGTTGCTTAAAAATTTGTGGGCTTTCAATATAAAATTTTTGGTTCTGTGGCAATTATTGCGTGTTTAAATTTTTTTTGGGAATCCTTTATTTTCTGGCATTTTTCTTTATGATGGCATTTTAATGGCTGCAACTTCTTTGAGTTTTCAGTTTTGGCTTGCGGTGTACTACTGACAAGCGTCGAGTGCAATTAATCAAATTTTAAGATTTTTAGTGAATGCTTCGATTGGAATTGGTGTTAACGAAGCTAATTTAAAGTACACTGTAAGAAATTGGGAATTCCGTTCTTACAAATTTTCAAAATAAATTATTACTTAAACCTAAAAATTTTAATTCTTATGCCTAGTTAATAATCTGTTAAGTTTCATTCGAAATTTCACTCAAATCTCCTTACAAAAAACGAAAGCTGTGAAACACGCATGCAAATTTTCACAACATATTCGTCAAAGTAGTACTCTGTTCCACTGCGAAATATTCTCGCAACATTTCTTTAGCAACATTTTTTCATGACATTTCTATTGAACGGTCTTGTTATTTTGACATTTGTCGTAAGTGTTTTGTGTTTTTATATATATTTTTCTTTATTTTGAGAAGCAATGCATGACTCGCAACAGAATATTTGTCAGAACTTTCACACAACAGAAAAATTAATGTTGCCAGCGATTTATTTTGTTAATAATTTTGTTGCGTGAAAATTTTTGCTCAAAATTTTGAGAATCGATTGAAATTTACGACAAATGTCACTTTTTGTCGTGAACAAATGTTGCAAGAGAAATGTTGCGAGTATATTTCACACCGGAACAGAGTACTACTTTGATGAACACGTTGTGAATATTTTCACCGCTATCCGCAGTTAGTTTGTATGAAAAATCGAGTGAAATTTCACATGAAATTGAACAGAGTACTAGGCTTTACGCTCAAAAATTTTGATCAAGATTTTGAGAAAAAATTTAATCAAGAAATTACAAAGTTTATTTATCAGTTTTTTGAGAATAACAAAATTAACTGAATTGATAATTTTAATAGTGAAATTGAAATTGATAAAACCGAATTCTGTGGGAAGTACACTTAAATACTAACTATGTATACATTCATAAAAAAACAATATGAATTCTACGTTCACTGATCATGTGTAGTTGTACATAAGCTCTAAGTTACTACACATTGAATGTATTCATAAACAAACCCATGTTAACCCATTAAACCATTTTTAACTATAACCTTATGAGCTATTCCTGCCACCCTTGTATTTGTACATGTATTTTATGAATTTTGGTCACTAAACTTATAAAATAGTTCATGAAATTATCTTGTTCTCCTAGCATTTGTACATGCGTTTTATGAATTTTATACACAAAAATTATGAATGATTCTTGTTCCCCTTGTAGTTTTTCATGGCATGTACTAAGTTTTTTTTTAGTTCATGTATCTGGTACACACACTTGAACAAACAATTTGAATGAAAAATTTGTATTTTTTTGTGCATTTTGTACATTGATATAATGATTAGTTCATATGACTGATGTAATTGGTTACTGGACCCAAATTCATGATTCATGATTCATGGAGATCATGTAAAAATTCATAATTATTGTGAACTTTTTGATTCAGTGTACAATTCCAAAAGAAGTATACTAAGGTGTTATTTATAATACATTATTAAAAACCCGATTTACGAACCGAAGCAAATAATAAAAAAAATAAACGAAGTGAGGTCTTTGTTTTTCAAGAAAAAATTATTTTTTTGAAACAAAAACATTGAAATAGTTTGTGTTGATTTGTAACATATGTGCTTCAATGTGATATTTCCACATATGATATTTGCCTCCAACTGCAAATGTTGCTTAAACATTATCAAAGTCAAAAGCAGTTTTTTTTCAGTGCTTT
Source organism: Tetanocera ferruginea (assembly GCA_958299015.1). Classification (NCBI taxonomy): domain Eukaryota; kingdom Metazoa; phylum Arthropoda; class Insecta; order Diptera; family Sciomyzidae; genus Tetanocera; species Tetanocera ferruginea. The sequence goes on from OY282641.1 coordinate 161,959,676, forward strand.
TACACCTCGTCAGCAACATAACAAGTCTTCTAACAACCTGATAGATGTTTTTATATATCTTGCACTTATTACAACGATTCAAATAAATGTATATATACCATATATTATGCCATATAGACCATTTATGATGGTTATTTTATGTATGCCCCAACATGATGATGTTGCTGTCATGAAATGTTGCGCCAATAAAATATGTCGTAAATCAACACTAATAAATACAAACTCATGTCTCTACACGCGAATGTAGGATTGTATTTGTCAGCCTGTTTCTGTCATATTTTTTTGGTTTTTTTTTTATGCATTTTATTTTGTTGATATGTTTGTTTGCTTGGACTCACCTATCAAAATCAGTCAGACGCGACGAATCACGAAATCCTTTCGCAAATGGATTCGAATCGATTTTCAGTTTGGTTATCAATTGATTCTGATACGCTGTGACAGCTGTGAACACAGTCTCTGGAAAAACAAATGTTTTATGATCCATTTCCTGCAGCTCCTTGGGAGTGTTGGGTATACTTTGACCATGACTGAGACGCACCAAATGAATGCGTGGTTGATAGCGATGCATAGAGTTGAGTACAATCTGTAAAGAGCAGAAAAAGAAAGAAAGAAAAAATAGTTTATAAAAATGTATCATTGTTTTCTTTTGCAACTAATGGAATATGTAAATAAGTGCCTGGCAAGTGTTTTGCCACGAACATCCAACACACTGCATGTGAATAAAACACAAAAATCATATAAAATATGTATACAACTTGGTTGTAAACATGTTGCAGACATGCGCTGCTGATTTTTACTTATATCAGAATTTTTAGTCGGTATGAAAAATAAAGGAAAAATAAATGCTATAAAAAACAAAAGTCTTTAGCAAAGCACTCGTCACATTTATTTTTTGTTTCTTTTTTTTTTTTTGTTTTTGTTGCTGCCATGTTAGCAACATTCATTTAAGTGCGAATGTTGCAACGGATAATATATTTTTATGCATTGTTTTTTTTTTAATTTTTTGCAAACTGCCAGCAATTTTTATGCTGTTGTCTTGTTGTCTGTTGTGTATATTTTTACGACTCGAAAAGAGTTTACAGTTAGACGCAAAAATATGCACAAACACTACCAAACACACACACACACATATATATAAATGCTCATGTTGTGAAATTGAGACAATGCAGCCACAGTGGCATCAAATATTTATGCTGGCCAAGTTATGAAAATGTTGATTGCTGCTGCTGCTTCTGCTGATGCTGTTGTTGTTTTTGTAGCAGGTAAATGTTGCCTCGTGGCAACAAAAAGTCAAAATTCAGATATTCTTTGTTTGGCATAAAATTTCTTGGCATTAAATTTGTAAACATGCAATATTTTGGAGCGAACAAAGAAAGATATGCTTGTGGCATATCTTGTTGCTTGTTGGCAATTGCTACCACATGCAATGATTTGCTTAATACAATATACAGGGTGATGGATGTCTTGGAAAGGTTTCAATCATAAAATATAATTAGATTTTGATTATGTCTTATTCCTCTCCTTCGATAGAGTTATTTAATTAAAGTTTTTTCATTGTGAAGCTACCTGAAACTCACTTCCAGAAAATGTAACGTTAAAGACGACATAAAACATGTTATATCTTTAAAACAACAAAAGTTAGAAGAAAAGTTGCTTCACATAAAATGCAAGTCTCGTGGCCTACTTTAATGCATACATAAGAAATTTGGTTTTTCAATATTTTGATATGTTTTCAGTAATATATATTCGAGTGTAACGTTAAAGAGATGAAATTGACCATATAGTATTAATTTTTTTTTTAAATAAATTTTATTTTATTCAGTGTACGATAAGTAGGTACCTACTTTTTATATGAAATAACTAAAAAAATTCAAAAATGCCGAAATAATTTCATTTTAAATTTCGTTGAATTTTTTTGATATCAGAACTGAAAAATTCATGAAATTGTTCAAAAATTTCATTTGGCAACCATTTGTTATATAACTTTTTTTTATAAAACTTTTATCAACTGTCTTCTTAAAAAAAGCATATTCATATGTAAGATAATTTTGCAAAGCTCGTAATTTGATACCCAATAGGCAATTAAACCAGCGCTCTTCATACGAAGGCCTGCATTGACTGCTACTTTTGAAGACTAAACACATCCGTTCCTCGCTGCTCTTATGAGCACTTCTTGAAGGCCTTCTTTTTCTGCACAAAAGGCAGCACAACAAATTTGTTTTCCCTACAAAGACCGACTTTTCATATACTTCAGGGCAACTTTTTCGTTAAAAGTTAGAATATATATCAGTTTAAAAATATGACGCAATAATGGCCCTTCTTACTGTTATATCAAAGATTATAGATTGAAATTAATCTAACTTAAAAAAACATAGGAGAGAAGATAAAATCATAGAATATATAAATAAATAGAAAAAGATGTTAGAGAAAAAAATATTTTTTCAACACTTTTTGTTTTAACCCTACTTTTAGCCATTCTAAAGAAGTTCTTCTATCAGGCCTCTTGTGAGCTAACGGAGCGGAAGGCCTGGGAAATTTTCCCACTTCATATAAAAAAGAAAGTGTAATTGTATATGAGTGCGGCAGTACTACAAAATCCACAGGAAGGCCTGCTAGCAGCGATGTCATTGTCTACTGGGTAATCATCACAATGTAACAATGTACGAGTTAAATGTATCTAAAAACTTTTGCAACATTGTTGCTAATGTCTGTTGACAACACATGCACTTTTTATAAGTGCAACACTTTTTTTATATATCTTGTAAATTATCAAAACTTAATTTGTGCGCGAACACCACTCACCTGGCCGTTCTTATCCATCTCGTTGTTGGTTAGCTTCACCTTTTCGAAGGACACAACCTGTTTGCGCAGCGCCTCACAACTGATCGGACAATCCGGATGCGCATAGAGACGTGCGGGTGGCGGTGGATCCGCTTTGCCAGCAACCAGCCAAGACGAGCGATGATATGCGTAACGATAACGACGTGAATCCATGGCGACGATATCAATCAGTACAGCATAACGATCAGGCGGTTGAATCTGACGCAGGGGGCCGGAAAAACTGACGCGCACTGTGGGGAACATGCGTCTGCAGTAGAAAAAGAAAAACACAAAAAGAATATAATTCACTGTTGGTTGTATATTTTGGTCATTTGTACAACATTGCCACATAATAATTTGCGGTAATTGCAAGTAAAACCCGTCTAACTCTAGAATATTTATTGCCGCACATTAGGCTAAATTACAAAGCAGCTAGAACTCACACACACACACAGGCATGCATGCATGCCTTTTTCACACACCAACAAATGTAAGTAATTTTCATTTAATTTCCTGCAAGTGTAAATTACACTAATGAGATGGCCACACGCGGTCTCATTGACTGACGACTGGCAACACTACCAATGTTGCTGTCAGTGTTGCCATTTTTATTAATTCACTTTCAGTTTTGGTTTTGTTTTTTTTAATATTTATAGCGTCCCCCTTACCTGCTGCCACCCACAATTAAACAATGGCCGACCAGCTGGCGCATAATAAAATCATAAATTGTCTAAATTGCATGTAAACTACATTTCATCATCAACATAACAAAACAAAACAAAAAAAAAAAAATAATGATTAGCATACCAACACATTCACTCAAACAAAAACACACACACACACACATATTCACACTTCAATTTGCTGTAATAAAAGCGCGTCCTTTTACAACATCAACCCGGCACCAGGCAACAAGCAACCAAACAACTAAATAACAACACAAATGAAATTATTTTTTTTTTTTGTTTAAGCTTTTGTTGTTTTGTTGCCGCCACTCTCTCACCCAGGTCACAGCCGTGGCTTAATTTGGTATTAAGCTTCAAATTGCTAATTTACACTCAGTATGCGCGCGGGACTACTTTAGACTATTTTTGTATTTTGCTTTTTTACTATATTTTTATTCTAGGTCTCCTTTTAGCCAAGTTGAAACATTGAAGCGGTCTTTTTGTTATCTTCAAAGAATCTTTGTTTTTAATAAGCTGCCAACATGCGAAATACCTGCAAAGTGAGCGCATGAATTAGCCGAGAAATACTGAAACAAAGTACATGATACACTGTTGGGTGGGTGTTTAGTTCTAAAGTATGTGTTATGGAATTAATTTTAAAGAAATTACTTTCTTTGTTGATGGTGAGAATGTTGTGAGCCTTTTGTTGCTTTCGTTTTCGTATCGTGAGTTTGATTTCTCAAATGTTGTTAAGAGATGAATGTAACTCTAAAGAGCAAAGACCTCAAGACCCATAAGCTTATGATCATCGCAACTATAAATAATGAATAATTGAGCCTCTGGAAAAGCAAAAAATTAGCGCTTATTAGATTGAACTCCCTTCATGGCAAAAGTTTCTTTTTTCTCCGGCAAAGTTTTTAGATAAATCATTTTGACCGAACGGAATTTTTTACATTACTTTCAAAAATTTTCACTCGAATTTATCAAAATATTTTAAGGTGATTCATGTCTCTTCGTAAGATTTCGAATATCGTATATCGTAAATATTCGTATTTGAAATTAACATGAGCTAACTTTTTGAACTTTCGTATCCTTTTTTTGCAGATGTTGAAGTTGAGTGCTTGACTGCTAACCCAGAGGGTCAGGTTCCATTCGCCAGACCTTCGCTTGCAGCTTTCTTCAATTCTTTCCTCATTTCTAATCAACTAAAATTAAAAATGCATACATAGTGCTCCGTCATACGATCTTCACTAGTTTTACTTGATTATCCTTTCTCTCCTATTGACCTATCCCCCCATTTCCTAACCAAGGCAGACTTGACTATATTGGCTTGACACCTGAAATCCATGGTTCAAAGGTTAAAAAAAAATGTCTATGCAAAGCATAAATTTCTGTGTATGTCATTACAAATAATTTTCTCTTAAAAATACACCTTCGTAATGATTACAAATTAGAATAACTCTGCATTGAGTACCCACTCCCCCCCCCCCCCCTTATAAAATTGCAAGCAACTCCTTGGCTTCCATTGAGGCACTCGCTTAGCATCGGAATGGTAGAGGGAGCCTTGAAGGAAATACTTCATCAATTTGGAGTGATGAGATAGATGTCCTCGGATGGCAAGTCAACCATTACTTAGTAAAGTAAGCAAGAGCCAAAGAATAACTGTTCATGAAAGGTAGAAAAAGGTTGAAAGAAGACAAAATGTAAGGTATATACACTGAACATATAAATTATGCATACGTTCATATAAAATTCCTCTGAAGTTCGGTCAAAGTCCTTTCAAGGGCTGAAATGACCAATTTGTTTTTTTTTTTTATATAAAATTCCAGGAAACCTACGGGTTAATGTATCGCCAAATTGTTTCAAGACGGTTGTTACTACAATAGATTTGTAGTATGGATTTGTCTAATGGACCTACGATACATGAATTTTGGTCACTAAATTCATAAATTAGTTCACGGTTCCACTGTATAAGCACAGGAGATTCATGTATATTTTAATTATGAATATAATTAATAAATATAAGTAATTTTATGAATTTTGCCCACTAGCCTCATTAAGTGGTTCTCGTTTCATTTGTAAATGTACATTAGATAAATTCATTTTCACAAAAATTATGAATGGTACATGTTTTCCTTGTATTTGTTCATGAAAGTTTCGAATTTCTTCTCTGTTCATGTATATTAAACACATATTTTAGAAAATTGTTTTTTGGAATCCGCCCACGGACACGCCTACCTTCCATACAACGCAAAAATTTAAAACTGAATAACTCAGCTCATAATTAGCCTACAACAACAAAATTTGGTATGTATGTGTTTTGTATTGACACAAAGATGTTTTCAACACGCACACCTCCCATACAACCCTAAAATTAAAAACACAATTAATAAGCGTTTGCTTAACTCACAGAGATAAAATTTAGCACGTATGTTTTCTATAAAAAAACAAAAATGATTTTGAAAAATGGAGATAATCTGCCCACGGACACGCCTACCTCCCATACAACGCAAAAATTTAAAACTGGATATATAAGCTAATAATTAACCTACAACAATAAAATTTGGTGGGTATGTCTTTTATATCAATACAAAGATGTTTTTGAAAAATGGGTGTCATCCGCTTACGGACACGCACACCTCCCTTACAACCCAAACATTGAAAACGGAATATATAAGCATCTGTTTAACCTTCAGAGATAAAATTTGGCAGGTATGTTTTTTATGACAAACTACAAATATGTAGTATATAGATTTCTTGTGGTGACATTTTATACCTACAAATAATGTTGACCTGTCTTTCGACCAGCGGAGCTTTATCGCCAAATCCTTTTCAATGGCGTTCGGTAATTGAAGTTTATATTTAGTTAACCGTATATTTTGTGTTTCATGGTCTATCTGACAAATATGAGATTTTTTCTCTCTGAAGTTTGCATATGACTTTCCTGAAACTTGACAATTACAGGAGCTTATCTTTTTAATTTATATAAATTTTACCACACAATTGTTCATTAATAATGCCAAATCCTTCAGTTTTCTATAATACTTCAAACTCGATCCTGCCACATGTTACGCTCGACAAACTTCAGCAACCGTTTCACACTCAGTCAGTGAAAAATTAATTTTCACAACTTAATTAATGCATCATTATTTAAATTAATTAAAGTCGCAGCTGAACTAATAATAAATGACGTTTACAACAGCAATAAGAATAGAAGAAATTCCCTTCATCAAAAATTAAAACAAAACGAAACGAAGCGAACAAGTTAATTCCAAAATATCCCAAAAACTACAAAAAAAGTCACCAAGAACTGACCGACCAGGAACAAACGACATGCAATAAAACGGTACGTTGGTCAATTAAAAAGACAGACAGACAGAAAATGCTAACAGACAGAAATAGTAGAAAGTAAGTATAAAGGATAATACAACAATGTAGCTTCAGACGTTCGAATAGGGTGCACTAACTTTCTATGCTCATCAGCCTGCGCAGCAAAGCTAAGACCAAAGAATTATGATTAAATTAATAAAGTCATAAAAAAAATATGTGGACTAAACTAAGAATGCGCGCACCTTATCAACACGATCACGTGTGAAGTTTGGTCGTTCGCTCTTCTTGTCGACGTTGCTGTCTTCGAATTTAAGGCTATATTTTTCTGAAACCACATATATCAAAAGTATATCTTTTGTTATTTAGCAAAATTTATGGCTTGCTTATTTTTGGAGGGGGGGGATAGAAACTGAAACTGTTGTATGCGCAATAAAGAAATTGTAATAAAAATTAGCATTTTTATGTTTATTTAAGATTCAAACGGTTCTTAGATGGAAACGGAAATGCGTGGTGTTGCTAATGTGCTGCAATTAAAGTGAAGAAAAAGAAAAAAAAAAAAACAAAAAAGGTGGTGATCAGTTATAATTGCCAAAACATGCTGTGCATAGAAATACTATGAATATATTTGACATTCCCAGATTTTCAATCAAAAGTTCAAAGTTTTTGTTTTACAAATTTTAAAATTCTTTTAGCAACATATTGCTTTAGTTTGTCTAGTCCATGTTGCAGCAACATTTGACAATTTAGCAGATAAAATCAATAATACTTTTCTGCTCGCATAGCTTGCGTTGATGTCAGCGCCACCTAGTTAGCAGAGGCGTGTTTCACCACCTTCATCATCTTGCTACTCATCATGCTTTCATGTTGTTTGTCTAGTAAATTTATGACAACGCAAATACAGACGTTCTTGCTGTCACCAAAGCACCAGCGTTAAGTAAAAGTTACTTCATGACGGTCAAACCTCCGCCAGCCCGCCCGCTCAGCTCAGCTCAGCTCAGCTGGTAAGGCATGCATGTCGCAATTAGCACCATTGTTGCTGTCGTTTAACAGCAGCAGCATAAAACACAAAATACAAAAACAAAATGCAACCAACCATCGTCTTATCTATGTTGAAAAATCTTACCAAAACCAACTTTTGCTAATGAACTTGGATTAGTTTTTATTTCAACTCAACTCAACTTGAGCTTCGTGTTGTCGACATTTCGTGAACAATCACATAACTCATCGCCAACATTCACAACGTCAAAATGTTGCCTGCTGCTGTTGTTGCTGTTGTTGTTGTTGTTGTAGTAGTTGTTGGTAGTTCGTTATTTGTACAAATTAAAATGCATTTAAATGCGAGCACAAATCAACAAAATCAACAGCGTCCAAGACGGTCAACTTAATACCTTTGAAGCCCCCATTGCGCCCCAAAAAATAAGTGGGAAGAAATAAATGTTAACACGTTAACGGGTCAGACTCACATACATACAGCAACTCAAGCAAATAAAATACAACTAGAACAGCACACAATAAATAAATGGTCCAAAAACTAAAGCATTTTCTGTATTGGGCGGCAGTTGGGGAGTGGAAATCGCTGCTTCATTTGAATAAATTTGTCGACTCACACTTGGCATGCCCGGCGGCGGCAACAACAACAGCAACAGCAGCAGCAACGGAGCAACAAAATAGTGTGGCAACTCATAAACGCAATGAAACGAATTCAACGGAAACTCGTAAATCATATTAAGTCTTCGCCATTTACATTTTACGAGCCGGATTGTGTGAGATTTTCAACCCCTTTCTTTGAAGTTGGCTCAATGTTGTTTTTACTACGTAGTTTCTGCAGTTAATAAATCGTAAGCGTAAAATTTCGATTGCTTTGTGAACGACAATTTAAGCAGTTAAGAGCAGTTTTAAATTTCTGTTTTCAGAACGGGTGGGTAAATTTTATTTTTTTTTTTTCATTTTTTATTAATTCGTAAACTTTTGATATGAATAGACAGTTATACATATGTATTGAAAGCGACTGAAATTAAACTTTGAAATGTTTTAAATGTTATATGTGTAGCAAGATTTTATATCAAATTCAAGAACATTTGGAAATCTATCTGCGGCATATAACCAACAAATAAAACCAAGGCAATATTTTTTAAAGTCTTTTTTTTAACTAAAAATGTTTGAAATTTTAAATTTAATACCACCATTGAAATAGTCATCCAGTTTAGAAAGAAGAACATTAGGGGTATTCACACTGCCTTTGGTGGTTGGATTGATTGGCAAATGCCATAGAGTAACTTCGGGCAATGTGATATAGGTTTTTTTTTAAATTTATTATTACAAGTAACTTTTATTACTTAGCTGATAATGCATTACACAGGATATTTTTTGATGTATTTTGTTGTATTTTACATCTTTAGAGCTCTATAGCGTACACAATGAATATAACTCACCTCAATGAAATTTGCTGGTAAAGTGATACACCACGTTCGGATAATGTGATATACCAAATTTACCAATAACACATTACCCGAAAAGTGTTCAATAGCAGTATCTATTGTTTATTAAACCAAAATTAAAAAAAAATATTTTATTGAAAAGAAAAAAATTGTTTTAGTTATATTTATGTTTTCGTTGATACAATTTTATTATTTTAATAGAATTTTCATAAAAGAAAAAAATAATACAAACTAAATCAACTGAATACAAATACACATGTAAAAACTTCACAAAAAAAAAATCACACAAACTATTAAAGTAATGGAATGAACAGATATGGTATATCACATTACCCAACTTTGACTTTATCACAATAGCTGAATTCAGTTTTCAAAATAATAAGGTTAATTTTGTAAAAATACACTTAAGAACAAACAAATTTCAACTCATTTGTGGCTAAATTTATTCCAACAACAAATTTATCTATTTCAGATTACAATTCTGCTTATTATGTTAATAGAATTTTCATAAAAGAAAACAAAAATTCGAACAAAATCAACTGAATACAAATACACATGAAAAAACTTCACAAAAAAAAATCACACACAGTAATAAAGTAATGGAATGAACAGATATGGTATATCACATTACCCAACTTTGACTATATCACAATAGCCGAATTCGGTTTTCAAAATAATAAAGTAAATTTTGTAAAAATACACTTAAGAATAAAAAAATTTCAACTCATTTGTAGCTAAATTTATTCCAAAAACAAATTTATCTATTTCAGATTACAATTCTGCTTAAGATATTGTAATTCACTCGCAAAGCGCACGCAACAAAAAAATATCGACTACACCTACAAAACAATTTTACAGCAATGAGAGCAAAAACAGCGAATGAGAGCGCGCATTAAACTGCAGAACGTCTCTTTTTCTGTTGCCGTTATGTTCAAATGTTTATTCTTGTCGAAAATTGTGTATTTAACAAAAGAAGCAGGTATATCACATTATACGACCATATCACATTACCCGAAGTTACTCTACATTATGTTTTTGTAAAAGTGCCATTGTACCCAAGGACCCCTCTACTCTAGTTAACCCCCTGACTTGATTGGGTAGATTAATTTATCGTCAAATTGAGTACTTTTTTCAGGGTTGAACACCTTTTCCCAGAGTAGGCAATTATTGAACTGACAAAACATTAAAACAAAGCATATATAAATAAAGTGAAAAGTAAGGGCCAAACAAATACAAGCAGTACTTCCCAAAATAATTCTATAACTTACTCAATTGAAATTAAAGGTGAGCGCAGTTATCAAAAGTACTCAATCTACCCATACCCAACAACCCAAGTCAGTGGGAATATCCCTTTTATATCTAAGGTACGTTTACTTTTAAAAAAAATTTAGGAAGAACAATGATTTGAAGTTTTATTGAACTCGATCAAAGAAGTAATGTAATACTACCAGAGTAAGACCAATTATTTGGTCTCATGATCAAAAAATTAATGACAGTATTATGATGCGAGAGATCAATTCATTTTTATGACGTAATAGAGAAAAATTCAGTTGTTTTGCTTAACTTTATTTATGTAGAAATTCACAAAAAAAAAAAAAAAAAAAAACAAATTGGCCATTTCAGCCCTTGAAAGGACTTTGACCGAGCTTCTTATGATCAATTGTGTTGTGTGTGTTATTAAATGTTTGCACACAATTGACCGAGAAAATGGACCTACATGTTTTGTTTACTCTCTGAGGTTTGCCATTGTCGGCAGAGAGGTGGTGACCGATCAGAAAAATTTTTTATTGAAAAAACTTTTCGCCACGGCTGGGGATCGAACCCGGGCTCCGAGCATGCTAGGCCATACACTTAACCTGCATGCCACGGTCACCACGACACGAGAAATTCAACATTTAGAAATTCAACATGACATCATTTATCAAATTTCTATCAATTATATATATATATCAATTTCTTTACAAATTTTAATTCGCACATTCTCACATCTTAGTATATAATTGCTGATCCAAATTCGGTTCATTTTTTAACGTTTTTTTTTAAATTTATTAAAAAACAATACCTTCAGACCAGCAAAATCATTTTGTGACAACTATTTTGGTAATAAGGTCAACCGAAAAATCAAAGCCACTGGGGACTTTTCTTCTTTGATTTTGCAATTTTGTGACTTTGTTAAAGAAGTTACGAAATTCAAAACTAGATAGCTTTTCACTTTATTCGGCTTATGTGACAGGTATTTTGGCCTATTTTTTATCCATGCACGATAAATATTAATAGCTGTAGATATACCCCAAATAGTGAACAAAAACGTTTCATGTACGTGAAAAAATTTGTGAAAAAACCTTCATACAAAACGTACTGTAAGACGTAATTCTATGTCAAAATTAAATTAATAACATCATCTGGGGGCTAGATTAAATGTAACAATATCGTTACATGGATTTATTGTATGCTTCTCAAGTAACTTGAAAGCATGATTTAATAGAATTAATATGCAGAGACAAGGTTAGGACAAGCATAATGATACAAATTATGACAAAGTTCTGAATTATGACTGAGAAGTGACTTGGAGATTTGGACTTGGAGTTTGAGACAAGAATTGAGGAAAGGGCATTATCATATTTTAAATATCTATGAATGTGTTGACCACAAAGCCAAAGTCTAGAAGAAAATGACGAGTAAAAAGAGTGTTATTCTACACAAATTAGTACAGAAATAAGATACCGAAAAGAGTAAAAATATTTCCTTAACAAAATTAAATCATATATTAATCAATTAATATGATATATGATCAAGTATATAGGACGAAAAGTAACCTATAAGCTATAATAAATACAAAATGATTTCTCTATTGTCAGTGGCGTAGATAGCTTTTGATTCTGGGAGGGTTTAAAAAAAATAATAACCTGTAATTCGCTAAGTTACGTACAGACATACTTGTTAGAGTACCCATGAAGTGTATGGAATTTTCAAAAGTGACAATTGTTTTTCCCTCCCCGCGAACTTTCCTAGAGAATGGGTGCTAAAAATAAGATCTGCAAAAATAAACTTGATCTGGTCGCTTTTGAGTTTTACCATTAAAATTACTCAACACACACATGAAATGTATGAAACGACCACACAAGTTTTCATGTAAAATTTATCGGCAAAGATTTTTTGGTTCTCAATTTTCCTCTTTATCATGTCGCTTATGGTTTGTTAAAACGTCAAACTACAATTTTTTTAAATTCAAGTTAATTTGAGTGAGAAAAAAACACACTTTAACATTAAACAAAAAAATTTAAAATACAAAGGTAACGGTTCTTTTGCGTTCCTCTAAAACAAAATGTAAATCAAGCGTGTTTAATTTTCAACTTTAACCTTTTTTCTTGCTTTATAATTTTCTTTTATTATTGCTTTGCAATAACAAAAAAAGATTTTAAGATATTTAAAAAATTGTTTTAAAAACTTTTGTTTTAAATTTAATTTTAAAAACAGTTGTGCTTGCATTAAATTTCTATATTAAATTTTTTTGTTTCATTTTAAATTATTTTTTTTCTTCTCAGTGTACTTTTAATTTCATTTCAGCTCAGTTTATGAAAAATATTTGTAGGTGAAATGTTTTCACGTATATTTAAAGCACTGGTTTTTCTGTTCAGTTTCACCAAAATCTTCTAACAATAACTTTAAGATATATATAATAGACTTTGAAAACTCATATTTGTTTCGATGGTTCCATTAAACAATTTCATAAAAAAATCTCTAATTTTTTTTTGTTTTTTACAAATTCATCATAATATCTTAAATATTTACTAATCATAAAATTCTTTCGATAATCGTAAAACAAACATTAACTTAATAGAATCAATTGACAACAACTTCTCTATTTGGCTCATGACTCTGGGGGCGGGGGTTCCGGACCCGTGGGCCATCCCCATACCTAAGCCGCTGTCTATAGTATTAACCCAAGAGAAACCTTTATCTATACAAAAATAAACGTATCGAAAACAGTTAAGCATCGTTTTCTCACATGTTTCTCAACTACAGAGAGTACAGAGAAAGAGTGAGAGACTATTTTAAAAAAAAATCTTTTAAAAATTTTTTGAAAAAAATTAATTTTTCACACTAATTTTGTATTGAATCAATATGTGAAATAGTTTCGACTTTAGTTATTATAATTGCTGAAACTTTGTAATAAAATCTTAAATTTTTAATCTTAGAAGATTAAGTGAAAAATACATATAATAAAATCAAGAAATAATTTCATTATCTCGTGGTTCAGTTCGTAAACGGCATGCATAATTTTATTTAGTTTTTAGTTTTTAAGATATATTGTATACTTTCAAAATTTATTTTTTATCATCGCCGAGTATTGAACCGTAGACCGTCGGAACAATCCCATAAAAGTCTATCGCTTTAACATCGTGCCGTAATTCTGTTGTTGTGTGAGCGAAGAAAATGCAAACAAAATTCAAGCATTATTAAAAAAAAATATTAATCTTGGAATATTAAAAATTTTGTATATATTTAAACAAAATATTTTAGTAAAATGGATACACGTATGTCAAAATTATTCAAGAGTATCTTGCCTTTACCTGCTCTGCTCTGTCTTTTATTATATAACGAACCTATTCAGCCTTTAATCCTGTACATTTAAAACTCGTGCCACCTTGCCTAATGTTTTCTGTTGCCAGCTATGTTTGTAATATCAAAGATTTTTCATCTGATGCTGTGAAAGAAGTCACAACCAGGTGAGGTTCGTAGAGTTTGAAAACATGCATTTGCGCATGCGCAGCAACTATTTATAAAACTATTTCATTTAATATCTCTGTCTCAGTCTCTGCTTATTACGATCGGCAGCAATTTTTCAGTTTTAGTTCAGCTCGATTAGAAGATGAATGAATAGATTTGCAGCATTTTAGTCAACATATCTAGCGTATAAAATATATGATTTATGTTGTCTTCAATTCATTTTCACTACCTGGTATTTCAAACACTTTTAAACATGACTAAACTATTCAGCAATTGATACACACACTTTAGGACATTCGTACAAATAAAATTTCACGTGGTTTGTAGACAAAATAATGTGTTGGTCACGCTGCAAGTGATGAAAAGTTGCAACAATAAACGAGTTGCTGTTAATTGTCTACAGACAGCGCTGGAGGGTAGCAATTGTTTTGTCAACATAAGATATTGGTCAGTGAAGTCAAACCACATGAATGTTATTGAGATTCCAAGAAATCAGCAACGGTTTTTGATATCATAGGGAGCAAGACAGCAACAGCAAAAACAAGGCAGACACATGCGCGTTGGAAGCTGAGGAAATTGCAATTTGCATGGTTGCCGTTTGCTAAGAGTGGAAATTCAGTAGCCAGTTTTTAAGTTAACATAACATTAAGATGCAGCTCAAGATGGCAAAGTTAAAAAAAAATTGTAGTTGAATTAGCTTAAACATAATATATATGCTGCAAAATATTTTCATAATTTATTGTTATTATTTTCATGGTTATATGTTCAAAAAACCAAATTCTGCAACATGTTGCTGCAACTTTTATATAATTAGCATATATTTTTATTGCAAAAGAACATTCAATTTGCAAATAAAAAAAAAAATTGCATGTGATAATAAGTGAAAAGTAATGAAAAAGGACAGAAATAAACGAAGTGGTGACACAGATGAATATCAGCACTCGGCCTGCACATGACAAATGCGCTCTCTAATACACGCCGTCATTTAGACAGGCAATTCTTCAGTTCGTGAGTCGGTGTCCTTAGCACTAATTACAGAGCAAGGATATATGTGCAACAACAGCGACATGCAAATGCAATGTTAGCGCGACAATCGGCAACTATTATGATGCAATTTATTTACTTTTTTTTTGTGTTTTTGCCAAAACATTGCACCACACACACACACACACACACATGTAATAAAAACAAAAACAAAAATTAAAACAACAACATGACATAAAGGAGTAAATTTGTTAATATGACTTAAATGTCCTCTGCATGCATCTGTATACACGTATGTGTTTCTGTGCGTTTGGACAGCAAAGGGTTAACGACAAAAGTTAAGCAGCGCAAATATATTGTTTATATCGTCGTTTCTTGTTGCTGTCGATGTTGCTGTTCTATTTGGAAAAACGCTTAATGTGCGCATTGCATGTTACAGCATATTTCATACATAACAACAACAACATAAACAAACAAACATAGACAACAACTTAAA
This sequence comes from Tetanocera ferruginea, assembly GCA_958299015.1. Lineage (NCBI taxonomy): Eukaryota > Metazoa > Arthropoda > Insecta > Diptera > Sciomyzidae > Tetanocera > Tetanocera ferruginea. The sequence continues at coordinate 161,975,140 of OY282641.1, forward strand.
CAAAAACAAAAGCAAACAACCAACATAATGAAATCGTACTCAAAATTATTGCTTAGAAGTTATCATGGAAAAAAAAACTTTAGCAAAAACAAGCCGCTGAGTTGCTAATGATGTGTTTTTCAACCAAGAATATTGCGCTCAAGAACGATGGCAACATCTTTAACACAAACAATACCAAATATTAACTAGTAAGGTATATCTTCGACTTGGTCGAAGTTAAAATACCCCCACGGCCGATTCTTAAGGGTGGACGAATCTTAAATTGATGAGCTTTTTGTATGTGATTTTGAGAGATTTTATTATTTTTATGTGTCTAAAATACATACATATCAAATTGTTTTCCTGCAGCTTAAATATAAGCCTTTTTATAAATTTTTAAATTTTGGGGTTTTATGGGAGGTGGGCGTGTTAGATTGTGTATGACGCCCATTTTTCTAGCATACCTCAGTTTCGACATAGAATACACAAATACCGAGGTTTTGTCTTGTAACTTTAATATTAGCCTCTTAATAGATTTTTCAATTTTGGGGTTGTATGGGAGGTGGGCGTGTTATTGGGTGGAGAAAGCCCATTTTTATAACACACCTCAGTTTTGACATTAAATACACAAATACCGAGTTTCCATCTTGTAACTTTAATATTAGCCTCTTTATAGATTGTTCAATTTTGAGGTTGTATGGGAGGTGGGCGTGTTAATGAGTGGATGACGCCCATTTTTCTAACACACCTCAGTTTTGACATTGAATACACAAATACCGAGTTTCCGTCTTGTAACCTTAATATTAGCCTCTTTATAGATTTTTCAATTTTGGGGTTGTATGGGAGGTGGGCGTGTTAGTGGGTGGATGACGCCCATTTTTCTAAGACATGTCAGCTTTGACATAAAATACACATATACCAAATTTCAGTATTGTAGCTTTAATATTAGCTTCTTTGTAGAGTTTTCAATTTTGGGGTTGTATGGGAGGTAGGCGTGGTTTTCATCCGATTTAGCCCATTCTCGAACTTGACCTTAGTTTTTTTAAAAAAAGCTTAAATATCGAATTTCATTACGATAGCTTCAAAATTACGGCTGTAATCGTGTCGACAGACAGACGGACAGACGGACAGACGGACAGACGGACAGACGGACAGACGGACAGACGGACAGACGGACAGACGGACAGACAGACGGACATGGCTAAATCAACTCAGGTGGTGATGCTGAGCAAGAATATATATACTTTTCCATACCTACCACGCCTCCTTTTGGGTGTTACACACATCGTGACAAAATTAATATACCCCTTACGCAGTACGCGTGGGGGTATAAAAATAAAACTAGCAATAGACCGTATCTTTATTGGAATGCTACCGACAGAATATGGTATGAATACAAAGGAATTTTTTTCACAATAGTTTTTTTTTTTGTCAATGAAATAAGCTAAAAATTTACAATTTTTAATTATTTTTCGCTTTGTCGAAAATTGTTTTTATTAAGCCCTGACTGTCGAAAAATCGTTAGCACCATACATAAATTTTACAGTAAAAGTATTTTAAAATTTTACAAAAGTTAGAAAAACTAAAGGAATAAGCTTTATCCTGCCTATTAGAATTTCTGCGTCTGCCTTATTGTTAGGATTATAATAGTGGCAACACATTTAAACAAGTTTCATTTTTAATTTTACTCACCTGCCCGTTTTTGTTATAATCATTTCGGTTCCAAGATCATGAAACTTATCCCAGAGCTCCTTTGTCTCCAGATGACACTGCACTGGACTGAGATCCTCACAATTACACGAACCGACAATTTTTGGTGTAGACTACATCAAATAAACAACAACAAGAGACAAACACATTTTTAGTTGCATAATCCAAGGCGTTGAAAAGCTTAGATTTGCTAACTTTGCGTTTTACCTGCACTGGTTCCTCTGGTGACAGTCGATCATCCTCCGTTGTCGCAGGACTTTGCGGTGAGCTGCGACCTCGACTGCTGCTAGTACTACTAGTGCTGGTATTAAGATTGTTGTTGTTGTTATTATTGCTGTGATGGTGGTTGTGATGATTATTAATATTGTTGTTGTTGTGACGTGTGTGATTATTTTTATGAGGCTGTTGGTGACTGTGATGATGATGATGATTGTGATGCGACTGTTGATGAGGTCCACCTCGTGCAGCAGCACCACGCATTGCAGGCGCTTCAGAATCGCTACAGTCAACAACATCCACATCAACGTCATCATCGATTTCGGTGTAACGATCGACCGAGAGAGGACCTACAATAGAAATAAAAAATTTTTTAAGTAAATTTATATTTGAAATCATATTTTTAACTATTTTTTATAAATAAATAAAATCAAAACTAATTGGTTTCGATTTGAAGACGGGAATATTTTACAAAATTTTTTATTTTTTATTATTTATTTTTATTTTATTTGCTTGTTTTTATATGATGACTTTTTTTAAATAATTCTTTAACCGTTATTCGGCACAGTGTGATTATATTCACCCCTTATTGTATTTTAGTATAAAAAAAAAATACTCTTAGTATTTTACTGTAACTTTTAGCTTACTTAAATACATATTTTGGCTAAAAAACCTGCATTTTATTCACAAATACACTTTTAAGAAGCCACAAAAGAAAACAATTGAGTCAAAATATGCTGTAGTTTATTTTTCATGAAGGCGTTTTCGTCACTGGGATGCACATGATCCCATTTAATATCTTTTCCACGTAGGTTCTTGGTTTTAACAATCGCCGCTAACTAACTAATAATAATAAAAAATATAGTTGTTTTCACTCGATATTGTTTATTACTTTAACTCTATAACTGCAAAACGGATATTTGCATACTACCGTATTTGCACAGTTTATGTTTAAAAATATTTTTATGCTAACTAACGTAGTTTATATATTCGAATGTACTCTTTCCGACGGTGCTGATAATAATTTTAAAAATAATTAATTCAACTCAAAAATTCAGCTTTAAGTAAAAAGCCTCAAGCTTTAGCCTGAAGAATCGATGATTTAAATTTACTTTTTAATTTTTCTGGAGTATAAAAATCATGATGATTTAACTTGTCAATCGGGCCATTTTGTAATTATTAATTGAGGACACGTTTTACAAATTTTTTTAACTCACATTACAACGTGACATTAATTATAAGTTTCAAAAATAAAAAAAAAAATCAGTCTTAAATGAGTTAAACTTGTTTTCCGTAAATTGTTTTAGTCGCCATTCAAATGGATACTTTTTTAACAATTGTTTTAGTCAAAAAGTATATATTTTAAAATTAAAGAATAAAATCCAAAAATACATAATTAAAAAAATTTAATTTTTCAGTAAACATCTTTAGTTCAGCTGAATAGTCGGAGAAATAAGATTTGTGTAAATTTATAATTCGCAAACTGGTGGCTTGGTAAACCTATTTTTTACTACTGTTTTTTCGAACACTCAAATACACCATATTTCTATATTTCTTTTTAGTTCATAAGACTAACTAAATTTTAGTTATTGTTTTTATAATAAATTGTTTCGATATTTTTGATTTGTAAAAGTATATTTTTGCCACGCCCATTTGTTTCCATCGGATTTCAGGGCTGGGTTTAAAAAGTTACTATTTTTGGGCATTTTTCAGTTTCTGTTTTACGTATTCATAGCAATGAAAAATATTGAAAATAATAATGTGGAATTGTTAACAACAGACTACACTTTTGATAGCATTTATACACTCAGGGAAAAAATGCTGTTTTTTCAAACAAATCATGGGTTGAAATAACAGATTTCACTGTTAAATACCATCCAACAAATGAAACTTTCAAATCAACAGTCGGTTGACTGTTGGTCTATAGAACACGAAACCTGTATAAAAACTTATTTTTTGAAATTTTATCACTGGTTTGAAAGTTCATGTATGGCCGAAAGTTCGAGCGTCCACGGTTCAAATCCGGCAAGGCCAATAAAAATTTTTTTATTTAAAATATTTTGTTTTTTTTAAATAAATATGAAATTTGCAATTTTTTTGCTACTTTCAACGATAATATAAATATAGCAAAACACATATAAAAACTATTGCTTAGAAAAAATTGAAATTCAATATAAGCACAAAAATATTTCAACAGATGATTTTAACAGCACAAAAATACTTTGAAACGTTCATTCAACAAAGAAAATTGTTTATTTAAACGCATTGTTTACTGAAATAACAGTGGCCGACTGTTAATATAACAGTTGATATTTTTCTGAGTGTATATTTTTGGTAGGCAGATGGCTTTAGACAAAAAGTACTACCAATAGCGAATTTTCTACACGAAGCATTATTTAATGTGATGCTCTTTGATGCTTTAAACAAAATTTTTTTACAAAAATTTTAAACAAATGAGCTTTTAAAAAGTTCGTTTGATATTTTAAAATGAACATTTTAAAAATTGCTTGCAATTCTTCGAATTCTTCTATAATGTTCAATCTAAAATATTAAACGAACGTTTTGGTGCTCATTTTAAAATGTCCGTTTTTAAAATGAAAATAAACTTTAGAGGAGCAAAATTGGGTTAAACGTTTTCAAAAGACGCACCGTTTTCTGCTTTTCGTGCTACGAAAATGTAGAGGTAATGTAGAGGAAGATGGGAAAATTCGCCAAATGAAACAGTCACGTCATTTAAAAAATTAACGTCATAGAAGAGGTAGTATTGATTTGCATGACAATCCAGTTCCAAATTTTTAAAACCAATAAACGCTCTAAAAAATAGTACTGGCTTTTGTGGCTTTCAGCATTGCAGTCCTCTATTGTCAATGCATGGAAGCTTTTGTGTTTTGCAGCCCGTTATAGCAAAAACAAGTTTAATTCTCAACAAGATTTTAGAGTAGCCTTATTGAAAAGGTTCTTCTTAGCAGCGATACACAATCTACAGGCGATGAGAGTAGCGAATTTGTTTCAAACAAGTTGAGGTAAATGTACGGAATTCCGTAAGTGAACCTTATCCCGTAAATTTTTATATTTATTTTTTAATTCCGGAAAATAAGATGCCATGGTAAAAATCAAACAATTTTTTCAAGTCACTGTCTTGAGAAAGGTGTCCTTCCCACACTTGCATCACACTCATTTTCGAGAAATCGTTAGATCATTCATAGTTTCCGAGTTAGTCGACACACTTCTCCGCATGCGCACTTTGTTCTGTTTCTCTTATCAAAATGGTTAAGCCGTAGAGTATGTTTTCTTAAGCTTATAATTTTAAAATTTACTGAAGTTTTATAAAATTTATTTTGAAAGAAAAGTAAGCAGTGTTTTTAAAGTGTTTTAATAGTATTTGTTGATTTAATAGAGTAAGTATTAAAAAATAGCAGTTATTTTAGTGATTTACGTAATTGAGGACAAACAACTTTTTGAATGAACCTAATGACGTGATAGTAACGGATTTAAGGAAAGTTATTGCTTTTAGAATTTATTAAATTCCATATTAATAATTAATACTTGTTATTGATATTAAGTTTTGTTAACTTTAAATATCCTTCAAGAACATTTTGAGCCAATTACGTAATATACAATTACCTTCCAAATCCTTAATATGAACGTTTGTTAATCATTGATTTCTTTAAATTGATTAAAAAGAAAGTTTTTGAATTATACTTATTTGTTGTCTTTTTGAAAACGTGGTAACAAAATCGAGTCAGTTCGCTTGTTTGTAATGTACAAAACATTTTATTTCTTATATTAAAATTTTAATTTTTGTTTTTGAACAAAATTGAATTCCGAAAAATCGTTTACGGAATAAAGTTAAAAATTTCTTCAACGTTACCTAATTCCGTTATAAATCACGGCATTAGGAGCATAAGGTTTCTAATTACTTTGCATTTCTTAACGAAAAAGCCTTTTTTTTAAAAAGAATTAAAAAGAAGAATAAATAAGACAATTCAGAAGAAATAAAAATTAATTGCAGACGAATATTGAATGCTGTTTTCGAAAATCATGTCAGTTTTTTAAGCATTCAGTTTAGTCTTAATCACGATAGTATCAAAAACCGTTAAAAAAACACACATACCAAATAGTAATTTTTAATGGTTTAATCAATGAATTATCTGTTTTGAAAGGAGATCATGTTTTAGTAAATATGAAGAAGAGAAATTTCTAAGACAAGTCGCTAATATTTTGGTTACTCCTCGGCGCTATGAGGTCAAAACCAAAAAAGCCCACCAGAACAAATCAACATGCGTGGTGTGTTCTCCATAAATTACTTTCAATAAAAGGTTTTATTTTTATTCTTTGAAATATTTTTTTCAATCCCATGTAATCCATTAAATTTTGACCACTTATTTTTGATTTTTGACATTACCATTCATACCTTATTTTTGTTTCGTTACTAAAATGAATTTTGAAAAAATAAAAATGAATCAAATGTCATCAGTTTGCTTTAAAAATAAAAATAGAAACGCTTACACTTATGGTTTAGATTTTTTACGGAATTAGAGACTTAAATTTACGGAATTAAGTTCAATCAACAAATTTTATCACGGAATTAGAGACATTTGGGTTAATTTGATAATGTGCCAAATTTTCTCTTAAAAAACAATATTTATCCTAAATATCCTAAATATCTAAATACTAAATATCCCTACTTAGTATTTTGATATTAAAAAAAACACATGTCCAAATGTTCCAAAAAAGATCTTATGTCAATATTTCTTTTTATCTCTTGAAAATAATTCATTAAGCAAAAAGTTTCCTTAACCTTACGGAATTCCGTACATTTACCTTACACGATGCCGTTTAGTAGTTTCACATCCTCAGAAAAAACCACGCCATTGTCAGCTAAAAAGGTACGAAAGACCAACTTATTTTATGTAAAAACCAAAAAAACAAATTGGCCATTTCAGCCCTTGAAAGGACTTTGAGCGAGCTTCTTATGATCAATTGTTTTGTGTATGTTATTTAATGTTTGCACACACTTGATCGATAACTGGACCAACATGTTTTATGCCGACTCCGAACGGCTAAAGTTCATGTTCTCAAGAAGCTTTACATGGCATTATTTACTCTCTGAGGTTTGCCATTGTCTGCTGAGAGGTGGTGACCGATCAGAAAAATTTTTTATTGAAAAAAACTTTTCGCCACGGCTGGGGTTCGAACCCGGGCTCCGAGCACGCTAAGCCACACACTTAACCTGCATGCCACGGTCACCACTTATTTTATGTGCTAAATATGTAATGTACATACATACTTGTTCACAATAAATCCTTTGCAGATTTTAATGCAAAATCTTGAGCTTTTTTATAAAAACAATAAAAATCAAGTAAAGAAAGTCTAAAGTCGGTCTAGGCCGACTATGAAATACCCCAAACCCACTTTTCGAAAACAAAAAATTTTTATTGTAAATGGGCGTCTCCAAGGGCGGATGAAGCCTATATTTTATATGCATTTAAATGTTGATGAAAAATGTACACATACCAAGTTATATTCCTGTAGCTCACAGTTAAAGCCTTTATTGTGCTTTCGCTATGGGAGTTGGGCGTGTTCATGGACGGATTACTTCCAATTTTTGGACACACCTTAGTTTTGGTATAAAATACATCCATACCAAATTTAATTTCTCTATGACAAACAAAACCTTATTTATTGAGTTTAAAACTTTTTGGGTTGTATGGGAAAAAGGCGTGTCCGTAGGCGGATGATGTCCCTCCAAAACTATCTTTGTCTTGTCATAAAAAACATACGTGCCAAATTTTAGCTCTGTAGGTCAAACAGAGGCTTATTTCTGCGTTTTCAATTTTTGGGTTGTATGGGAGGTGGGCGTGTCCGTGAGCGGATGACGTCCATTTTTCGAAGACATCTTTGTGTTTGTATAAAACACATACATATCAAATTTTATTGTTGTAGGCTTATTATGAGCTGAGTTATGCAGTTTTCAATTTTCGCGTTGTATGGGAGGTAGGCGTGTCCGTAGGCGGATTCCAAAAATATTCAATAGTGCAGATCCTTGGGTCCATGTGACCACGTGTACCAAGTTTCATCCAATTATCTCAACTCCTTCTTCTTATCCTGTGTATACGGACAACACACAGACGGACGGACGGACGGACATGAATAGCTGGACTCACGTGGTGACGCTGATCAAGAATATCAAGAACTTTTCTATACCGGACTCGCTTCGTTCTATGCGTTACAAACGTTTGCACAAAGTTAATATACCCTGACCTTTCAGGTTTAGGGTATAATTAAGTATTCATGAAATTACTTTTATCATTTTGTTCTTGAAATATGGTGTAAATTAGAATTGCAACAGATGAACGGAGAAATGAACAGTTAGAAAAAGCTTAATTGCATTAATTATTGCTTCTAATCAAGAACGTAATACATTGCATATCTTTCACGCCTACTTTTAGATATTACAAATATCTGCCCAAACGCAATATGCTTTGTCACATTGTAAAAAATATGCTGGATGGCTACCACTGTTCGAAAAATCGAACACCTGATCGTGGTCAGGAAAGAAATCGGAAAATTTTTCCAATTCCTGATATAAGTTTCTAAGATTTTAATAAGCTAAAAAAATTAATTTTAGTTTTGATGATCAAATATTTTTACGTCATGTTAAAAAGTACGTAGAGTTAAGTACGTAGGGATGTGAATCGTGCATGCTTATAGTACAGGCTTAACGTATCGTTAGAAGATTTCACACAGAAAAAAAGAAATTGAGAATCGAGAAGACTGAATATTTCAATATGTTGATTTGTATGGAAATAATTGGACCTCCAATTGTGGTAACAAAAATAAGTAGTATATAAGAAATTCTTTCTAATGGTACTATTTTTTTTTAGTCTGAATTAGTTTTGTCACACCCAAATTCCAGTTCTGAGAACTTTTTCTACTACAGACCTATTCGGAGGATACGTGAATTAGTAAAATTGATTTTTGTAGGACGCTGAAAAACTCCTAACGATTAAAGAAAAGCCATTGAAAGTGATTGACTGGAGTGGTATTTTCTGGAGTATTTTTTTTTAAACTATCAAGGAGCCAACTCTGAGCGCATATAAACCTTTTTTGAACTGAAATTGAAGATATGGATCTGGACGACATTACGTTTCAACAAGATGGGGTCAAAAACCATGCAACAGTAGATCTTTTTTGCAACACAAATTTCCAGGACGACATGTTTCGGGATTTCACGATATCAATTGACTAGTTACTTTACCAGAAAATTTCAAGCTTAACATTTTTTATTGCAGGGTTTTTTTACATAAGGAGTACATTATGTTATGGAATATGTACGCGATTTTCGCTGAAATACTTGCAGTTTTTATTCACTTTATTGACAATATAAAATTGTTGTCTTGTGGTATAACATTAGCTTTAGTCATTCCAAGCTGAATTGGGATAATAATGTATTATTGTTGAGAGTTAGCAATAAACTAAATCATGAAGTCTCAGACAACTCTTTTATTTCAAATCTTAAGTGTAAATCTGTGGTATTTGGGTAGAAGCGTACATTGCCAATTTTTTTGAAATGAGTTTTTAATTTAATTTTTATATTAAGATAAACATTTTAGTTTCGCCTTGTAATTTTAACTAACCTTATAAGTCAGAATGAATCACATTTTGAAAATGCAGTTATAAATATTTCCACAATTTGACATATACCCCTTGACCAAAACATCATACAAATACTCACAGTAAGTTCGGTTAATATGGTACAATATGGTAATTTTTGTACAAATTTTAAATTTTCAGGGTTTCTATATTTATCCAAACCGAAAAAGGTTTTCAATTAAAATGCTAAAGTCCACTTTTCAAACAAAAATCTTTGTTTTTCTTTTATCCCGAGAGTTTACATTTTTTTAGACCCGCAGATCCTACAATTGAACCTTTATGAGTCTTAACTTAAAGCCCAACGTTTTTTTAAGTCCATTTAAAATTCTTTTGCCTTGTTTTTAAACCTGACCTTTTGTTTTAAGAACCGCAGAGTATACATTTCAAACTGTGTGGCCATCATTTTTTAAACATTAAAGATTATTTCACAAACCCCCGAGTTTACTTGAGGAGTTTACATTCAAAACCAGATAAGTCACACAGATCGAACTGTTGGGAAATAAAAAAAAAACGTCTTAATTTTGGCAGACATTTTTTATCAACAAACCAATTATGTAAAATTATGCTCTACAGGAATAGATTATGCGAAAAATAAAAATAGTCATATAGTGCAAAAAAAATTCGTATTTTCAATATCAAATTTGGACTGGTTTTGAAAGTTAGAAATTAATCAAAATTTTTATTTCGCTGTTCGGGGTCTCAAAAGTTAGAGGAACTCATTAAAATGATTTCTGCATACTTTTTTTTCAAATCGGAGAAAAACCGCCAAAGCAATTTTGATTCTCCTTTTTGAAGTCCAAGCAAGTTTTCATTTTTATAGTTTTCATTCAAATTTTAAAAACATTTTTATGTCAAAACGTTGGTGTAGGTGAAAAAGGTGAAGGACCTTTTTAGTAAAAAAAAAAGTTTTTTGCATTTAACTAAAACTATCCGCTAAAATGTTAAATTTATGACTTACACCAACGTTTTGACATAAAAATGTTTTTAATATTTGAATGAAAATTATAAAAATGAAAACTTGCTTGGACTTATCTGGTTTTGATTGAAAATTAACAATGGACATGTCTGCTTTTGATTGAAAAGAAGATTTTTAAATGCATTTTTCTCAAGGATTTTTAACATTTTTATCAAAGAGTATTTTATGGTTCGATATATTGTAACATTAGCTTTACAATCGAACTAACATTTTTTTTTTCCTGTGACTTATCTGAATTTGAATGTAAACACCTCACTTATAAGACTCTATAGGTATTTTTTTCAACGCAATGGCTTATTTTAAAAACTACATTTGTGTATCCATCTATATTTGAAATTTTATGGTCTTGTTATTAAACTTAAGTCTTTATTTTAAAAACTCTTAAAGTTTAAAAAATTTTCTATAAAATAAACTTTTGGGTTTAATTATCATAATTTTAATACCTATAGAAATGAACAGGGTGAAAATGATTTCAAAACATAATCTTTCGGTTTAAATAAGATTTTGTTGTGGTTTAAATTTCACAATATTTACAGTTTTAAACCTTCTAAGGTTAATTTTTTTAATAACTATTGATATAAATGAGTTGAAAAGAAACTTTTAGTTAAATAATAAAACTTTTGGGTTCTATTTCAACAAAAAGTTTAAACTTTTTGGGTTTACTTTATCAAACCAAAATTCGTGAATTTTCCGAAAGTAAAACTGCACAAGTTTTAAAAGTAGTCATGTTTATTTAAAAAGGTAGTCATAAGCCCATAATAAATTTGTTAGGATTTTATATTGAAACCTTACTTTTCAGTCGTGTAATAAATCGTGTAGAGTCAAATGCGGATTTGAAAAATAATAAATCTATTGGTTAATTAGCGGTTTGACTACTTAAAGTGTTATAATAAAACGTTTTTCTCTTGATAAAATAAAATGATTTTAAGTGAAAATAGTTTTTATTCAGTTATTTAAAAAAAAAAAAACAATTTTAATGTTTTCTTAATGAAAACAATTTCGGGCTGGAGTTTTGACAAACGTAACTCAAATATTTTATACCCTATTTTGTGGTTGACAAGTAAATAATATCATCTTGCCGTACAAACAGACACTCTTAAAGGATGAATTCAACCTGAACTTATAAGATGTTGCTTAACACTTTCAACCCTTCAGCATCTTTAGCAAACTAATCTACACCCCAGCATATAGTTATGCATATAAAAAGGACCTGCCGTCCGATAAGTACTTCTTTTTACTCACTCAGACTCCTTTCGGAGGGCTCGCGGCTCGAGGCATGACCGCCTCGTGCCATTATCGCAGCGATTGAGAAATCCGTGGCGCCGGCTAAGCAGCAGTTGCTGCTGAAATGTGTTGTTGCGGCTGCTGTTGTTGTTGTTGTTGCTGTTTTTATTGTTTTTGTTGCGATGCCCCTCGGGCCAATTGGTGTTATGGTTAAATTACCGTTACAAAGCTGCTGATGTTGGAATTTTTGTTCTTGCTGCTGACTTTGATTCTGTTGCTGTTGCTGTTGCTGCTGCTGTTGTGGGTGAGCTGAACCCAAAAGCATTTTAAGTAGGTACAATAAAAAGATGTAGAGTTGAAGGAACTTTTGGGCAGAGATGAACACAAAAGGGATGATGAATGAAATAATTTAAAGGATAAACAGCAAATCAGCAGCATGCATATTAAACTTGGACATATCTTTGAGTTAAGTTTAAAAATTATTTAAAATTTTTTGTTGTTATTTTATTTAAAAATATTTTTTTCACTTTTTCTGCACAACATTATTTAAGCACGCATTATTTTAGCCACGCTCAAAAAGTTTCGATTTTGTTAACTGCTATTTAGCAAATTTTCGCACTACGTAAAAATCAGCGTAAATCTATGCCAACCCCCGCAAGCTTAACGTATTACTTCGTATTCTTGTTTTAGCAAAGTTTATATTCCGTTAAGATGACAACCGCTTCGTTGTCACGCTGACCATCGAATGAAGATGCGAACATTTAACAAACTTTCAGGTGGCGCCCAACGTGACACGGACGCGACGCAAGGCAAGAAGGCATGGCATGGCAGCGCTTCCCAGTGCAATGCAATGCAAAGATTTTCGCGAACGAGCTGCGCACAACTTAAACAACAGCAACAAACACTCAACAACAATAACAACAAACCAGAGCTTCTACTTGGCCATCTGATCGATGTGTTCAGGCGAAGACGACGCAAAAATATGTCTTTTCAACACTTTAGGGCGCGAGCAGCAGCAAGACAGACGCAGCAGCGACAAGAGCGCCACAGTCAGCGCCAACGTTAACGAAATATCACAAACATATGCTGCAGTGTGGCACTTACGTTATAACGTACGTTACGTTATAGTTACGTCGTGTTGTGCGTACGTAAACTTAGACAAACAATTTAAATGCTTGCGCTGCTGTCTTAACGTGGCCAAGTAGCAACAAGCCGCGTACTAAAGTCTTGCAAGCGTAGAAATGTTGAAAGTTCGAAAGTTCCAAAAAGTCACATACCAAGCAGAGCATGATAGAAAGAGACAAAACTATATGCAATGAGTGTCAAATAAATGGGGAGCCGCTATAAAACAAAGAGTAAAAAATAAATTTAAATCATTCCATTGTTTGTTTCCATTTTTTATTTAAGCTGACCGCAAAATTCATAATCTAGCATATGTTTGACGGCGCAAGAGAGACAGCACTATAATAACTAGTGAACATAAAATGTTCACTTAACTTAACAGCAACAAATTCCACAGCAAGAGAGCAGCGCTGAATCAACTCATAATCCAATTTGAAAATTTGAGCAAATTCCAGCACTCATGTTCTGCTCTACAAGAATTGAGTGTTTATTCTGCAATGTTTGTGGGGTGTAAAAGTAACAGCTATATGTACCTCAGTTATACTTCAGTTTTCTTTGCTCTTCAGCGGTTACAGTTGGACTCACTCATTATGAAATTTAAAAATGTCGGCTTTTAAGTTTGCTATCTCTGTCGTTGAAAAGAGTAATTGACTCTGTCTATCATTTGCAGATTCAATGGTTTGGTGTTGAAGACGTCATTTTGTTTTTGTATTTGTTTGTTGTTGTAGTATTATGCTTGTTCACTGGTATGGGGTGTGTTCTACCATATAGAGTGGTTTTACAGAGTCTCTTACCAACGTTTGAGTTGTTGCTTGTTTCGTTTGCCAGCGCGTTTCACTACAATGTTGTTTCATAAACATTCATATTATTTCCACCTCGTTCCTCGTTTGCATTGAGTCAGTGGGTTTTGGAATGGCATTGAGTGGTTTTTGTACAATTGCAGTAATGTTTCAAAATAAAACAACTGTTGATGAATGAATAAGTTCCTGTGACAGGGATACAGCGGGAATATTTAATAAATTCATTTCAGTTGTACATAACATTTTTAAATTGTATTTAAAACTAATCGTCTATATAAATTGCACAGATAGTAATTAAATAGAGAGTATTATGGGTTGAAGTATTGAAATACTTAAAATACAATACAAATACTTGATTAAAAAAATTATTTATTGAATGGAAGTTATTAATTCTGTGTCGACAAGGCATAACAGCTAAACTCATTTTGAAAATTTCAGAAGAGCATTTTTCAGATGAAAATTGCTCTTTTATATCACGATATCCTGGCTTTTATTGTTTAGATTTGATGGCCTCAAACATTTAATTTTCAAGGTACAGCCTTCAAAATTTGAGTACTAGTGTATTTCGTTGCGAAGAAAAAGCAAATAAATTAATAACCTCATTTTGCTCTATCTCGACTTTAGCGGTTATTCCTTGTGGACACAGAATTGGTTATTCTGATTTTGAAAATTTAACAAATTTTACCTCCTGATGGCGTTTACATACAAAATTGTAGATAAGGATAATCACAGAAGAAGTACCACAGAAGTAGCGTTTTAAAGAAGCTGAACACTTATAAAAATCCTATATAAGGGACATTTAACGTGAGGCAGACAACCAAAATTTGTTTATTTTCTTTTGTTATTGTTTACTCTGCTGAAATCAACAAGACTGAAGGACATATCAAACCAAATAAAAATATTTTTATTTTGGCTAACCTACCTTGGAACTTTAAAAAAAAATAAGATTTAAAATAACTTCATTTCATCTACATAACTGCAAGTAAAATTTTAACATTTCTTTAACAATTTAAGTAAAAATTGTTTCTTAACCCATTAACGCTCAAACTTTGAACTGTGTGCTCTTGCAGGACTTTTCAAAAGTTTTTTTTGTATTTATGTTGGAACTTGGTTTACGAGGTTAAGTGAGTTTCAACAGCTCAAATAAAGAACATTTTCACTAAATTTGTTCTAACATATCAAATTAAATATTTTATTCAAAGAATTCCACATATGGGCAACTCCAGCGTGTCGGACGTTTCATTCGGACTTTTAAACATTGTTTAAAATGTTTCTTTTAAACATTTTTCATATGATCCAGAGATATATTTGGGAAAGATGTATATTGTCGAAAGGCTATCCATTGGTATGATAAATAGAAAATAAAACTATTTTTATTCAACTTAAATTTTGATAAAAATTTTTATTTTAAATATGCGTTCGGACGTTTCACGAAACAAAAGTAACTTTAGGCTTAAGTTCATACTATGCCTAGATCTGCGATTTTATCAGGTATACAAAAAAAGTCAGAAGACAATACTTTTTATAAATTTAACAAGCTTTTAAACAAGTCATACCGCGTCTTTATTAAGCAAATAGTGAGGTCACAGTAAATTATCCTATTTGTTCGGACGTTTCAAGTTTTTCCTCTAAATAAAAACGAGTATTTTTAGGCTTAATTTTTGAAATTTTATTGTTTATTCATGAAATGATTAATTAAACTTAATATATATTACAAAAATATTTTTTTACTTTAAAGCCGCAGTTTAAGATGCCTTTATAAAGTTTTTATTTTTTATATATTTGAAGTGATTCCAGATTTTACTAATGGATACAACTTTATCATAAATTTCTATTGCTGAAATATAAATTATTTGTATACCAGAAATATGTTTTTCAGCACAGGTATAGGTATAAGAGGGCTTCCGCCAATTGGACAAAGGCACCAAAGGGTCTGAACATTCCAGTTGCATATCCGTAGATCATTGTCCGTTTTTCGCTTGCGGTGGTCGTCAACGTAGTAGGGGGTTCATATATCCGAGGCTGGTTTAGTTTTCATTGGGAAGTTATAATGTTGTATAGACCAAAACCCTACGCACAGTCCGTTTTTAATGTCTTGTAGAGACCCCTTAAGTTTTGAGTCTAGAAGAGACAGGGAGTTTTGGACATGGAGCTTTTAAGGCGGCTCCAACTCAACTTGACAGTGCTAGTTGCGGGCTATGTGGTTTTATCGATCAAGACACAGTGCATGTCACCCTTCTACATCCTAGCTGTTCACCCGCTACTTGTCCAGGACCGCAAAAATCGGCTTAATTCTTTTTGTTTGTCATCTCCTGGATGGCACTGATGTCAGCCTTTATTTTTAAGAGTTTCAATGTTTGATTTTAAGTGCATCCTTTAAATATTGTGTTGTGGTTTAAAAAATAACTTGGTTTTTATGGATCTAAAAATTTTTTAATTCCCTAATTGAAAGAGGTGTTTTTTCATGGAAATTTATTTCAATTTCTATAGTGAACTTTTTTACCGCGTAAAAAAGGATGTCGTATTTCTATGATCTCAAAAATTTTTTACACATATGTATATGAATCAGCATTATTTTTATCTGTAGAATTAGTTTCATGACATTATCTCCATTAGTTTATAAGTTATGAATTTTTCCCTCCCAGATTGCTCAAAAGTGCCACTGTGCGTTCGGACGTTTCAACAGAAAATTTGCTTTAAAAATTTAATTCCGTTAATTTTTTCAATAATTTTTTTTTTATTTAAAGAACTAGTTCAGTTCACGATTACTTCACTTTTTGCAGTTTTGTGGCAAACTAAAAGGAAATTTCCGTGTCGGACGTTTCATACAGCGAGCACTTGATAAAGAGTAGGATTAACAGTTATGCAGTAGTACTAACATTGATCTCATTACAGAAGATCAAAACAGAGAAATAAAAAATATAAAATAATATATAAAAAAAATAAAAAATAGAGCGAAAGCTCGATTTTAAAAGCTTAACAGAAACAATTAAAAAAGGAGAAAATAAGATTTTCGTATGAGTGATGCAAAGAGACTCCAAATTTAGAAAACTATGAAAAAACAAGTGCAATTTAAGAGTTGGATATAAGAGAGTAGTGATGTAGCTTAGTATATATAAAACTTTTACGAAACAAAAAACCTTATATTTTTTGGTTATGGTTGACCTTTTTCTGGATTTGCCCATATCAAAGCGAAACAAGTAAAAAGTATTTTGTAAAAATTTTCATTTCAAAATTTTGAAAATTCAGCCATTGTAAACTTAAATTCTCACTTCCCTTGAACCCTCAGAATAATATCTCGATGTTCTCAGGATAACTCACGACACATTCATCTCAAATTAAAAAACCAAATATTTTCTGTTAGCATATGTGTACACTGTACAGTAGAGCGTATCATCAAAACTAACCTCTTTTTGACACCGACTCAATCGCTAGGCATTCAAAAGACATTTTCAAAAAAAAATTTCTTTTTTTTTTTTAAGTGGTCCCTATGGTGCTATTTTGATTTTTTCGTTATATCTTTGGTGTTTTTCATCCGATCTGGAAAAAAATTTATGTGTGTGCTTATTGATGTAATGCAAATAAATTTGCATTTTTTTTTTCATCAAATGTTTTTTTTTTAGACTTATTGCACAATCTATCTCAGTTCCTACTATGTCATCATGTTCCGAAAATACCAAAAAACGAAAGCTTACAAAAAATCATTATAACCATGGGAACAAATAAAATCGAAAAAATGCATTTTAGAAGCACTTCCGACCGATTATATGCAAATAATAACACTTTAATATCATAAAAAATTGGTTTTTTAATCTTCCAAATCTTTTCGATTCAAGGTAGCTGTAGCGCTCGCAACTATCAAACTTCTCGAAAATGTGCCCCAAACGATTTTCGTCAGTGACTGCTGTAGCTGACTGGTGCACAATTTGAACGAAACGCTCCGTGTTTTGCGAGTGGCAAAGATAATCTGTTGAAAATATAACATGAAATATACGATTTAGATTTTAAAGTTAAATATGAATTTTAATGAATTGATCAGAATATTGCATATCAGACAGTTGGTCTTGGGTGTGAAATTGAAGGCATGGTGGCTCAGTGATCTCAAATTGTGTCCAATCAATCATTTCGGTGTAAATGTTGCTGCTGTAGTTGATGTAGGGTTGGTGCTTGGGCCCACGAAATTGCCGAATTCGACCTGGCGCGTTTAAACGTGCTTGCAAAATTTTGCTGTATCCATCTGCACGCACCGTTGCATCCGGATCAGTTATCATAGAAAGTAATATATTTTCATGGTGAAAATAATAGGCATTGCTTTTGATGGTTGGTTTGATGGCTAACTGAACGTAGTTCGGCAAATCACGTATCCATGAAATGTACTTAAAGACATTGCGGCTGCCATGAATGGCAAGTGGCTGGCTTTTGACTAAAAACCAGAATGGCGCATACACTCTGACCACGAACATAGCTGCGAACGGCTGCGCTTGCGTTACGTACCAACGCAAGATGCGAGATCCACAATTGCAGTTTGGATACCTCTTGCGGAACCTTCCGAAGGTGTAGCGTATCCGATAAATTTTGAATTTGGTTCTTTCAAAATTGTGATGTGCTCTTCAATTTCTATGACATTGCACGTCTTTAGAGTTCGCTCTTTTTTTCCATCGAATGAGATGCACGTTAGTAACTCATGGCATTGTGTGGCTGTTTTCGCTTCCTATCGGAACTTTTGCCTTTCACGGAAAACTTTATTTTTATATATAACGATGTCTTCAAGTATCTTCAGCATTTGTTCTCGTACGTCAGTGGATACCGACTCCTTTGTGGCAATAGCATCTTGTAAATCCTTGATAAGCATCGAGGCGTGCAAAGCACCATGGCGGTTTGATGTATCGCTCCGATCTAGTGCAGAAGAAAAATACCTCAAGCGGATGTCGGATACTTTCAATTGAACGGCTACCATCGGTGTATCTCCGTCCTAAAACTGTCTACTTTCAAATTCGTAGTCCTCTTCACTGTCGGGTGTCGGAGCATACTCAGTTGCACTGCATGAAGTTGTAGCACCTGTGTCTGCAGTGAATACACTCGCGGAGACATCATCATCACCCTTATCCGGCAATAAACGCAATTTATTGATATTAAAGTGTTATTCTTTGCATATAATTGGTCGGAAGTGCTTCTAAATTGCATTTTTTCGATTTCACTTGTTCCCATGGTTATAATGATTTTTTGTGAGCTTTCGTTTTTTGGTATTTTTGTAACATGATGACATAGTAGGAACTGAGATAGATTGTGCAATTAGTCGAAAAAAAAATCATTTGAGGGAAAAAAAAATGCAAATATATTTGCATTACATCAACAAGCACATACATAAATTTTTTTCCGGATTGGATGAAAAACACCAAAGATATAACGAAAAAATCAAAATAGCACCATAGGGACCACTTAAAAAAAAAAAAATTTTTTTTGAAAATGTCTCTTAAATGTCTAGCGATTGAGTCGGTGTCAAAATAGGTTTATTTTTCTTCCATACAAGGTGATACGGTCTACTGTACAGCTTATGACAGCATCGCTTTGAACAAAAAGTTAAATTTTTTGGTAAGATTTTTACAACATACATACCTACGTAGGTGTTAAAATTTAAGTAAAATAAGTTGTTATAAAAAAAACCAAAGTCTTACGTTCACACAACCGTCAACCGAATTTTTAATAAATCAGGACAACCGACTTAAAAAATATGTTTTGAGAAAAGCTCGATTGATGTTAAAATTCTGGCTGACTTGATCTGACGTACGGAACTTCCAAAGGTTTCAAAGTTGTTTCAATAAAAAAATTTTTCTGATCGGTCAGTCACCACCTCTCTGCAGACAATGGCAAGCCTCAGAGAGTAAATAATGTCATGTAAAGCTTCTTGACAACATTTACTTTAGCCGTTTGGAGTCGGCATAAAACATGTAGGTCCAGTTCTCGGTCAATTGTGTGCAAACATTTCATAACACACACAGGCGCGGATTTAGGTGGGGGCTAGGGGGGGCTGCAGCACCCGGCCTCGAGCAGGTAGGGGCCCCGCAGGCGCTTATATAAGAAATGCATATTGTAAAAACGACATGCCATAAAAAAATATTTCGAAGTAATCGTTCTTGAAATTTTTAAAAAAAAGTATATTTGTAAGAAATCATGGTTATGCTTAAAATAAGTATAGGGCCAGAATTCATCTGGTAATGATCGCAATATTTTTAGTGGATGTTGATAATGCATCAAATGGACACATAAGAAAGCTATATGGAATAATTTGGAAATAATTTGGATAAGAAAGCTATTTGGATTTTTGTGCAAATTAATGGATATTGAAAACCAAAAATTAGAAGTGAGAGCAAAACTCCTTGTTGAAGTATAACTTAATTATATTCAAATGGAATTACTCTGTGAATGAAATCACTTAATACCGCTAATGAAACTTTCAACTTAATGATCTCTCTGAGAGAAATTTTTTTTATAGATATCAAACTATTAAAAACAGAAATAATATGGTCTGAGGCATGATCGACATTTTTCCAAATGTTTATATAGCCTTCCGATTGTTTGTAACAGTACCGATAGCGAATTGAGAAGCTGAAAGGTAGTTTTAAGTATTTAAAAGAATACAAAATCTTCACCGATCTTCTATGCTACTTGAACGTTTGTCATCAATAATGCAACTTTGTATTGAAAATGATTTGTAGCCCACGATTTTCTTTTACGAGTTGATAGAACGTTTTACCATGAAAGGATCTTTCTGTTGGTGTCATTTTTTTATAGTTTTATTATGGAAAAAAGTTTTTTTTTTATCCCGAAATTTACCATCATATTTTTCACAGTCGGCGCAACAACTCTTTCACCATTTTAATATAATACCGCATTTAGGCATTCATTCTGAAGGTTTACGCAAAATTTTAAGTTGGATCTCCAACGATTGCTATTTTTAGTTATTTGTTTTTAAAAATGCCTACTTAAGTTCTCTTATATATGTATACCAAAAATTTTATTTTAATATAAAAAAGTTATTGTTCCTTATTTTATAAATGCAGTAACTGTTTGAATTGAAGTAACTCCTTCAAATATATCATCATAGACTGAAAAAGGCGAAAAGTTGTTGCGCCGACTGTGAAAAATATGATGATAAATTTCGGGATAAGAAAAAAAAATTGTTTCCATAAAATAACTATAACAATTGACACCACCAAAGATCCAATCCATTGAAGATACTTCAACTATAGTTGAATTTATTTTCTGCACGAATTACAGTTAAGGAGATGGAGTTGTTTAAATACATGTATCTCTTTAATTTATTTGTAATTATTAATGTTTTTGACGGTGTTTAACTTTGCAAAAAAAAATCTCGTAATAATTAAAAATACAGAATATGTTTTCAAATGTGAATAAACTAACCTACAAAGTTTGAAGCAAATCGGAAGCACTAAGATCAGATTTTGCCAAACATTTTTCGAAATGATATGGAATCACCGATATGTAAAAAATAATATTTTTATTATAAAAAAAAGATCCGAGCTAAATGCGGTGACCTTGAGTAGGCCGCGTGTCAATTTTAGCCCCAGGCCCCGCCATGTCTTAATCCGGTGCTGAACACACACAACACAATTGATCATAAGAAGCTTGGTCAAAGTCCTTTCAAGGGCTAAAATGGCCGGTTTGTTTTTTTTTGGTTTTGATCCTAAAAATTCCGTCAAATTGATAAAAGCTTACATGAAAAAGAGAAATATATTAAAATATGTAATTTATAGAGAAGAATCTTTTTTGTTTTTAAATAAGATTTCTTTTTACTAAAGAAAATTCTTCGCATTGCAAATTTTTTATCAAAATATAGGAAAAAATTTTCATTTTCAATAAATTTTTTTCTCTAAAATGAGAATTTTTTTGTGTGAGGAAAAACTTATAATTATTAGAGACATGAAATATTTCCATTTCCCACAAGTGAAAAAAAATATTTCTTCGAAAATGTAAAAATTTATTCCAATTAAAAAACATTTTATTTGGAAAAGAGAAAATTGCTATTATCGAAAATAGATAATTTTTTTGTAGCAGAAAGAAAGGTATTTTGTTTTTGAGTGAATATAAAAAAAGAAATAAATCTATTTAAAATCTACCTTACCTTATTATCCCTCGGAAAATTTAGTTTTTTCACGTATTTTTTTCAATAAATTTGAATTTTCATTCAAAAAAAGGCCTGAATTCATCACAAAACAGTAATGGCCAAGCCAAAATACTTATCATGGGGTGAGAAATTCTTTACCTACAATTTCCAAAAAAACGTTATAATTTTCACTCAATTATATGTTTGAGCTTTCTACCTAAAAATTTCAAGACCCAATTATGTTCCGATGTTTTTAGGAATATTATCTAATGTTTACATTTTTTTAAATAACAAAATGACAGTCAATAGTATCCAAAGTTTGTTGCACTTTGTTTCACAATTTTTTGCGAGTAAAAACTGAAATTTATTGAAGACAAGACCTAAAAAGTATTTTTACGCTAGATTTAGTCATTGACCAAAACTAAAAACATCGTAGGAAAACGATTCCTAGAAAACCCTTATCCTGGGGAACAATCCTCACCTCAAATTTATTTATTTTATTAAGAGAACTTTCATTATGGCCGGACTATATCAGGATTCAATCCCATAGTAACTGACTTCTGTCATTGAATTGTTTAAAAAAAAAAAAAAATAATGTAAGGTTGAATTTTTTGGAGATTGGGATTCAGAGAAAAAAATACGAATGACAACTTCGTAGAGACCCAACGGAGTGAAGTCTTCAAGTGAAGTCTCGTTAATAGTATCGAGGAAAAACGTACACGCATAAAAAAAACCCTGTTAATTTAATCAAATCTCAAGTAAAAATATTCCAACATAAATCGTCAGGTTAAGCTAAACACATGGTCTTCGTGACAATTCAAACTGAGGAAAAATTTATGAGTCTTCAAAACCGTCCAATAAAAGAATCGAAACTGGACTGGAAACCGTAGCTATCGCATGAGAGTACATCGCCAAAACAAACAAGCCAAAAATAAGCCCAACACTCTTTGAATGTGATTAAAATGTAGAGCGAAGACGAGAAACGGCTTTGTTCTTTAGAATAGAACGAAAATTAATGAATTGGGGCACGACTCATGAATGAAAAAATAGAAGATTATGCCATCCTGAAGATTTAGATGACGCCATCTACATAGAGATGGCAACATTCAATTCGCTCCAATGACGTCGATGTCGAAACCTTGTATTCTTTCATCCATGGGCACGTCTAATATGACGGTTTAAAATAAGGGTGGTTTTTGGGATATTTTTTAAAAATAGAATTGGCGCAAATGTTTTAACATTTGATAAATATATTCCAGCATAACTAGTGAATATTAAGTAAATTTTTTTAACGAAAATAGTTATTTTTTAGAAAGTTATCCGCGATCTTCTGAGTCTGCAAAAGAAAAGTTTTTTCACTGCTGCAGTGATTATTACCTTCACAGTGCCAGAAATAAACAAGTAAAGAAAGTCTAAAGTCGGTCTAGGCCGACTATGAAATACCCTAAACCCACTTTTAAAAAAAAAAATTATTGTAAATGGGCGTGTCCGTGGGCGGATGAAGTCCATTTTTCCAAACCATCTTTGTCTTGTCATAAAAAACATACGTGCCAAATTTTAGCTCTGTAGGTTAAACACATGCTTATTTATTGCGTTTTCAATTTTTGGGTTGTCTGGGAGGTAGGCGTGTCCGTGATCGGATGACGTCCATTTTCCGAAGATATATTTGTGTTGGTATGAAACACATATATATCAAATTTTATTGTTGTAGGCTAATTATGAGCTGAGCTATGCAGTTTTCAATTTTCGCGTTGTATGGGAAGTAGGCGTGTCCGTGGGCGGACGATGTCCATTTTTCAAAACCATATTTTTTTTGTTATAAAAAACATACGTGCCAAATTTTAGCTCTTTAGGTTAAACAGAGGCTTATTTATTGCGTTTTCAATTTTTGGGTTGTATGGGAGGTGGGCGTGTCCGTAAGCGGATGACGTCCATTTTTCAAAGACATCTTTGTGTTGATACAGAACACATACACTCTAATATTTATTGTTGTAGACTAATTATGAGCTTATTTATGTACTTTTCAATTTTTGCGTTGTACTGGAGGTAAGCGTGTCCGAAGGCGGATTGCAAAAATATTCAATAGTGCAAATTCTTGAGTCCATGCGACCATGTGTACCAAGTTTCATCCAATTATCTCAACTCCTTCTTGTTATCCTGTGTATACGGACAACACACAGACGGACGGACGGACATAGATAGCTCGACTCACGTGGTGACGCTGATCAAGAATATATATACTTTTCTATACCGGACTCGCTTCGTTCTATGCGTTACAAACGTTTGCACAAAGTTAATATACCCTGACCTTTCAGGTTTAGGGTATAAAAAATTATACCATGATATAAAAAAAAAAACAAATTGGCCATTTCAGCCCTTGAAAGAACTTTGAACGAGCTTCTTATGATCAATTGTGTTGTGTGTGTTATTAAATGTTTGCACACAATTGACCGAGAACTGGACCTACATGTTTTATGCCGACTCCGAACGGCTAAAGTTCATGTTCTCAAGAAGCTTTACATGGCATTATTTACTCTCTGAGGTTTGCCATTGTCTGCAGAGAGGTGGTGACTGACCGATCAAAAAAATTTTTTATTGAAAAAACTTTTCGCCGCGGCTGGGGTCCATGATCTACGATTGTGAAAAAAATTAAATGCAAAAAATTGGTGGATTTAAACAACTTTTTTTTTATGATTTTTATGGTACGCAGAAAAATAAGATATGCTTAAATAAGAATCAAGTAAATCGGATAATTTTTTTCCAGTTAGAGCTGCAGCAAATAGAAATTCGGTTTTGTGGAAAACGCGTTCAAGTTAAAAGTATTGCACTCTTAACTGATGAGCAGCTATTCTTTGGAAGGCTGTAGCTCAAAAACTATTAGAGAACCGACATTGAAATCTTATAAACTGAAAACTGAAATAAACTTGAAACAGATATAGTTTTTCTAAATTACTTATTTAATTTTTAAGTAAATATTAAAAAAATTGTATTATTATATATTATATGCCTCATAGCAATCTACATGCAGACAGCTATAATTGTTTTAGCTCAATTTAGCTCAATTTAAGTGTTTAATGAGAGAAATGGTTAAAGCTTAAAATTTGTTTTAAATAAGAAAATTACTTCCGCAAAACACAAACATACTTTGAAAACAAAAATATAAAAAAAAACCACTGCAAATGGCGTCGCATGTTCTTCTAATTTACATAAACCCAACCGCAGCAACTTTCCGTTTGACAGGACGAATTTATTACGGAAACCACAATGACACAAAAACAATTACAACAACTTAAAACGCACACACAACTCATACAACTCTATTTACATTTGCCACCAATACAAATACAATATGTAGCGATATAATAAAAATGTTTCAATACTTTTTTATGTTGCATACCATGCGGCGCGCAAACGTTGACAACAATTTTCTCGCATTCGCGCTCTGACAGCAGCAAAAAAAAATACACAAAAACAAAAAAAAAAAACAAAACAAATGACAAATAAAAAGAAAATTGGAAAATTATGTGAAATAAATAATTATATGCTGAGCATACGCAGATACACACACACACACGTACGCACATAGGGCACTTAAGTATGCCGGCCTGTGCTGCCACCCTGTATATGCAAATGTGTGCTGCGGCTTGGTTTTTGTCGACTTTGTATGAAGGCAGAAATTTTATTGCAACGCTGCCATCTTTTTTTATAACCATAAATTTTATATTCAATTTTTTTTTTCGTTTTTCAATTCTTACGGCATTGCCCGTCAGCTGCGTCCTGTCGCAGTGACAAGGACGACGCATTGTTGGAAACACGCGGCAGTTTCAACGCATTTCAGGCGATGCGACCCTCATGTGCGGCCCATATAATTAGGGCGTTTGTTTTGGTGGTGACCTGTACGTTTGTGTGGCTGTGTGTGGGTTTTTTTTTTTAGCATTGTTTGTTTTCTCCCTCTGTATTTGGATGTGTGATTGTGTGTTGGTGCAACGTTGACAATTTTCAATGATTTGTTAGCTGATTTACATATTCCACCATTTTGCAGGACGACTTAATAATTTTTTTGTGCTATTTGCGGTTGAGCGCTGGTCTTAATGAGGGTGTCCTTGCTGTCGACGAGTGGAGTGCGTTGGTACTTGTTTTGTTTTTTTAGTACGCTACTGATGACTTAATGTAAGCAAACAGGGGCAAAAGATGTTGCCTATTGATGTAGATGGCATTGATTTCAAGGATAATGCTCTTTACGAGTATGCTTAATCCTTTTAGCAGTGTTGTGTGTGCCTGCTGCAAATAATTAGCTCAAAAAGTGTGTAAATTGATGTAAAAACGCAGTAGCAAGGAAATCAACTGAATGATTGCAAGAAATTTCAAAGAAGAAGGCTACAAAAGCGATAAATTAAGCCTCTCATAAAGGACCTCCCGGTAGCGCTAGCCTTCAATGATGCCAGTTGTTAAAATTTAAACAAAAGTATCAAGTTTTTACTAGTCAACACTTAAAAAAACACTTGAATGACACACTCAGCTATTCCTTGATTCTTCTTGCCGCACGCCCAGCACTTGGAAAATTAGATAGCAACAACATCAATAAAGGTCATGAAGGACCTTTTCATATGTTCAGCTCAAGTGTGCGTTGCATGTGCGTCAAATAGTTTTCGCACTTTTGCTAGCATAACATGCAGCGACAACAACAGCAGTTTCTGGCAACACTTGCACTAAATCTGCTTTGATGTGTTGGCGCAAAGATCCTATAAAACAACAATAGCGGCAATAAAAAATAACAACATGAATGTAGTTCCAGCCGCTCTGTGCTATTTTGACAATTTTCCACCGCAAATGCGCAATTTTGGCAAAAAATATTTTTGTGCTTTGACAGGATTAAAATATCCTGCATGTCAGTTTAGTTTTATGTCATGTATACGAATGCTTTGTTATTCGCTAGAGTAGTGCGTGTGTCAACCTAGTTGCTATTATTATTTTTTTTTCTTCTACCTTTGTTTTTGCTGGCTTTTTTAAACTATGCTGATCCTTTGCGGTTTATATCAATTTTATTGCATGCTGACGTCGGCAAGGATAATGCGGAAGAAGCATTGAACATCATATGTGTCTCTTACATTATTGTTTTTTTTTTTTTTTTTGTTTTTCTAAACTAATGTTTTTGTTGTTTTGTAAATATTTTTGCTGATTTTCATTTTAAACCGACAACTAAAGGACTAAATTGCTTATATTGCGTTATGGTAAAACTAAAACGAATAAATAAAGCAACAGCAAGTGTGTTGAATTGCAAAAACATTTAGAACACAGGCCTAATGGTTTTGTTTTTCAAAACATGCTGTAACAATTTGTAGAAAAATTGTATTTTTAATCAAAACAAAAAAAATAAAGTAGTTAACTAGGGAAGGAGCAACCTATTCCTGTGGGTTCACATATTTAGATAATGGGCCATTCTAATAAGATTTCAAGTTTTATATTCAGAAAACAATTATTGAAAAAACACTCTAATTGTGAATGTATTTATAAAGGTCCTTGAAGACAACAACTAGCTAATGTGTTACTTGCATGTGTTTTCTGTCCCGAAAGGTACCATTGCCACTCATTTTTAGCAGCAAGAATTTTTTTTTGTCTCAAGATCGGTAGAGCAAGAGTAGACAATGAAACCAAAGCAGATTTCGTATCACCCAAGCTGGTTCAACTTTGCTATCTAAGTGATCATGACAATGCAATAGCACCGTTTTCATCATTTGTGAGAGATCTTAACTGCTGCTATTCCACTAGCTGATAAGATCAGCTGACTTTATCACACTAGCCTCTCCATAGAAGAATATTCTTTAATTTACAAATCTTGACTGCCTTCCTCAGAATTCTTTAACGCTGTTGAAGTCGTTGTTTTCCCCGATCAAACATTATTAATACATGCCCAACTGATAACCAATGGATTGTTTGTTGATCGTTTACTTATTTAAGCGTATCGAACGTTAAACAAGCATATGAAATCGATTACAGATCCTTGTTAAGAACACTTTGTACAGTACAAGAGGGAAAAAAGAAACTACAAAGAAATTCTTCAAAATCAATATCAACGCACACGATCGTTATTGAAATGATACAGCAAACATGCTCAACTGGCTTCATGACTGTAGGCAAGCGTGTAGGATACGATGTCAAAACTTAACTCATGCCGTGTTTTTAATACTTAAATATATTTTATTGGAATTTTGTGGTGTTAACAAAAGAAATTCGATTCAGTCAGCGACGGGCTTGGGAGACAAGTTAGCGTCGTAGTTTTTTTTAATATCAGGCTTTAAAAAATTGTCATTTATCATTTCGTTTATTGGTTAGGTTTTTTTGTTTTTTGTTAGGCGTAAAATTTGTTGATTACGAACAATGGTTAGGAAAACGTTGAAAAGGTGTGATAGTTGACAATCGTCATCAACCTGCTTTATTTTTCGCTTGAAAAATGAGAAGAAGATCTTAATTCTAGTCTTTGCTGTTGATAACTAACAAACAATGCACGACTCAACACGGTTTATTATTGAGGGTGGTGATATTTATGGGCATAAATATTGTGATTGTATTATAATTGAAAGCAGAGATTTTGTTCTCAACATTCGTTGTGCTGGCTGTTGATTGTCTCGAAAGACTTTTAAAGGTGTTCAATTTATGAGTTGTCAATTTATTAACTTTTAATATGCGTGAATTCAACTATTGTTAGAGAAACTCAACGTGGTGGTGGTATGTGGGTGTCCCTAACTACTATGGGAGGTAGAAAGTATGCTGTGTGGTCCGATGATGAATGAATATTTAAGAAAATTGAAGTGAGTCGCTATTTTGAATATAAAATTAAGTATATTTTGTCAAGATTATCTGAAGTATAAGAGAGGATCATCGAAGAGATTTAAAATAAAAGTTGATGAAGAGAGTATTGATGGTTATGGTTATGGTTATGGTTATGGTTATGGTTATGGTTATGGTTATGGTTATGGTTATGGTTATGGTTATGGTTATGGTTATGGTTATGGTTATGGTTATGGTTATGGTTATGGTTATGGTTATGGTTATGGTTATGGTTATGGTTATGGTTATGGTTATGGTTATGGTTATGGTTATGGTTATGGTTATGGTTATGGTTATGGTTATGGTTATGGTTATGGTTATGGTTATGGTTATGGTTATGGTTATGGTTATGGTTATGGTTATGGTTATGGTTATGGTTATGGTTATGGTTATGGTTATGGTTATGGTTATGGTTATGGTTATGGTTATGGTTATGGTTATGGTTATGGTTATGGTTATGGTTATGGTTATGGTTATGGTTATGGTTATGGTTATGGTTATGGTTATGGTTATGGTTATGGTTATGGTTATGGTTATGGTTATGGTTATGGTTATGGTTATGGTTATGGTTATGGTTATGGTTATGGTTATGGTTATGGTTATGGTTATGGTTATGGTTATGGTTATGGTTATGGTTATGGTTATGGTTATGGTTATGGTTATGGTTATGGTTATGGTTATGGTTATGGTTATGGTTATGGTTATGGTTATGGTTATGGTTATGGTTATGGTTATGGTTATGGTTATGGTTATGGTTATGGTTATGGTTATGGTTATGGTTATGGTTATGGTTATGGTTATGGTTATGGTTATGGTTATGGTTATGGTTATGGTTATGGTTATGGTTATGGTTATGGTTATGGTTATGGTTATCGTTATGGTTATGGTTATGGTTATGGTTATGGTTATGGTTATGGTTATGGTTATGGTTATGGTTATGGTTATGGTTATGGTTATGGTTATGGTTATGGTTATGGTTATGGTTATGGTTATGGTTATGGTTATGGTTATGGTTATGGTTATGGTTATGGTTATGGTTATGGTTATAGTTATGGTTATGGTTATGGTTATGGTTATGGTATATGGTTATGGTTATGGTTATGGTTATGGTTATGGTTATGGTTATGGTTATGGTTATGGTTATGGATATGGTTATGGTAATGGTTATGGTTATGGTTATGGTTATGGTTATGGTTATGGTTATGGTTATGGTTATGGTTATGGTTATGGTTATGGTTATGGTTATGGTTATGGTTATGGTTATGGTTATGGTTATGGTTATGGTTATGGTTATGGTTATGGTTATGGTTATGGTTATGGTTATGGTTATGGTTATGGTTATGGTTTTGGTTATGGTTATGGTTATGGTTATGGTTATGGTTATGGTTATGGTTATGGTTATGGTTATGGTTATGGTTATGGTTATGGTTATGGTTATGGTTATGGTTATGGTTATGGTTATGGTTATGGTTATGGTTATGGTTATGGTTATGGTTATGGTTATGGTTATGGTTATGGTTATGGTTATGGTTATGGTTATGGTTATGGTAATGGTTATGGTTATGGTTATGGTTATGGTTATGGTTATGATTATGGTTATGGTTATGGTTATGGTTATGGTTATGGTTATGGTTATGGTTATGGTTATGGTTATGGTTATGGTTATGGTTATGGTTATGGTTATGGTTATGGTAATGGTTATGGTTATGGTTATGGTTATGGTAATGGTTATGGTTATGGTTATGGTTATGGTTATGGTTATGGTTATGGTTATGGTTATGGTTATGGTTATGGTTATGGTTATGGTTATGGTTATGGTTATGGTTATGGTTATGGTTATGGTTTTGGTTTCGGTAATCTTAAAAAGCAAAGGTTAGGATTAGCCTGTAGAGAAACAACAATAATTTCAAATCCCAAATTTTGATTGGTTTTCACAATATTTTTAATTTTTCATGCAATAAAAATAAGTATAGATATTATTAATAATTATATTATTATTGAAATACATAATTCAAACATTATTTTTTTCTCTAGGAAAAAAATTTGTTACAAATTTTAATTTAAACTCAACGCTTTATCTTTCAACAAAGACCTTAACCCACACACATGCACGCACCAAACACATATCTGTTCACACATGAACCAGATTATTTTTTTTTGCATTAACAAAAACGACAGTAAAAAATCAGTTCAAATTAAAAACGCGCTCGCACCTGCAAATCTTAAAGCATGCGAAGGCGTGTCAGCGATCAGCATCGCCATCATCATTATCATCGCATCAGTAGATCAAGCGACGAGATCAGCTCGAACTTCCTTCGACTGCTTGGTTGTCGGTCGTTCAGACAGACGCACTCTTTCTTGTCTCTGTTGCAAGATCATCAAGGCAGCCTATGAACGACCGCCTCGACTACTAGAACCTTGCCGACAAAGTGTGTTTTCAACGCTTTGTCGTTCGCAGCAACTAATAGAGAAAAACTAAATCCTCAAATAGTAAGCAAGAAAAAAAGAAACAAGATCACAATAAGTGAAGTTAAAAGATTGTATAGCGAAGGCGTCCACTTTTGGCACTTAACTGATGTATGCTGCACACAATCACGTTGACCATGTGAGCTGAAACAAATACGCATCAGTTGGCTTGGCCTGGAATGCGGTTACTTTGCGCAGCAATATCGCGATTCGATTAATTTTCGCATTAAATTCGCAGCGCCCTTTTTTCACCATGAATCAGACTCCAAAACCGCCAACATCTTCAACACCGCCGCTAACAAATATGAGTGAAAAGCTAATGGCGTTCAGTGGAACGTGTGCGTGTGTGCTCGGAAGAGTGTGAAGGATCGTAGGATGTTGACGATCATTTGCTGATCTTGTGCAATTCGTTGTGCGAGGGAGCGCAGCTGTAGCGAATCGGCCCTCTTTTGCCTGCTAGATTGGTTGTGTTTTTTTTTGTTTTTTTCTTTTTCGCAGTCAGCGATTTTGTGGGCGCGGTAATGAAATCAAATTAAGCAAGTGTTTGTTGCAGCCTACAAGTTATAATCGTGTTCCCTGATCGTGGATCATGTGTGTGTTTTCATGAAGCAAATGCGGTGTGCGATTAGTTGAGGAAGAAGTGAAATATAGCAAGTGAGCAAGATAAGCATTTGATTTGAAAGCAAGTCAGGAAAGGTAGCTTAAGTTTATAAAAACTATGGAAAAAAAAAAAACACCATAGATGTGTAAAAATGAAGATCAGCATACGTTGCTTGATTTGTTAAGGCATCAATCATGATTGATTGAGCCAAGATATAGTTGAAATTATGCGTAACTTAAGACTTGCAATGAAAAAGATTTTAAATGTCAAAAGTCTAAACCTCAATATATGCAAATTTAAAAAAGTACCATAAGCAATAGCAGTTTTAAAGGTTTAACTCTATATCAAGCTGATCGTAAGTAAAGAATAGAAAAACTAAAGTAGTTCCAAGATATAAATCTTTGCTTAGCCAGTTTTCAAAGGCATTTTTGTTTTTATGTATAAGCAAAATATCACTTCGAAAATGTTTGCTTTTAACTTGACTTTTTAAATGTGTCATTATTTTTTACCAGAACGATGTCATAATCAAAAAGTAAACACATAATATTTTCCTAAATTTTCACACTGCTTGAAAATTATGAGCTAAACAACAAAAATTTCATCGGCTGCGTTGTGTTTACTTCATCATAAAATTGTCATTAATTTGTTTGACTTTCTATCGCAATCCTCTTGTTTGATCTTAGCCGCGTTGTGGTGTTGCGTTCTTTCATAGCTTCTTGATATTAACGTAGCTATTTTCGCATTGTTTGATGTGGTTTCCTTAGAGCAGTGCCAGAGCGGTATAGTTCAGTTGGTGAGGTTAAGACTACCGCAGGGCGTTACGGTATTTCCTTTGTGCGGATTAGTTGTAGTATTTTTGTGTTGGTGGTGACATTGCTTGAACGCTTGTACTCTGGAAGTGAACAGTTGGAACTATTAGATATTTGATTTTCAACTTTTGTAGGATGCATAATAAACTTACTTTTATATAATGCTCTAGAATAATAACAATTATATAACCTGAAAGTTTTAAATTTTTGTTTTTTTTTTACCAACAATCATCAGGATACCATCATCATATTATACGTATAACACGATACAAATATATTATAACATATCCATCATTCCATACTTATCATACCACTTCATTATTCCATAACCATTCTACTATATTCATCTTTTTATAACATCATACTATACCATCATGCCTCACCTGTTATACCATTATATCATAATTATCAAATCGAATCTATCACACCATACCATCACACTGTTATCATCATATACCATATCTGTCATGCCATATCCAAATCCTTTTTTATTATATCCATAATATTACAGCCATTCAACTTTACCCAACATTCCAAATTCATCACACCATACACATCATTCTCATCATCCATCATTCTCATCAACCATAACATAATCGCCGTAATACGATACCCGTAACTCCGTACTTAAAATACCTTGAGTAAATACCTTATCTGGCAAAAACCTACATATATCCAAGAACTTATACAAGACCAAAACAATTTTGTTTTATATATAAGAAACCATTATCGTTTTCTCTGGACCAAAACCATCTGAACCTGTATTATCGAAAACACATTTTTTTTCTGAAAACTTTAGAGTCAAGTACCGAAGTTATTTCATTTTTGTACATATTTTATATGAAAAACCCCAAAAATTCCATTGAAATAAGCAGCAAATTTTGAGTAAAACGGATCCTGACAAGACAACTCTATTTGAAAGTTGAACTTAATTGAAAACTTTTACTCATGCGTATGAGCACTTTTTCTACCAGTCATTTTTTTTCGTAATCTCTAAATAATGCATGATTTCAACTGCTCCCAACTTGAATGCATCCATCTCAGTTCGATTCAACTGTGACATATTTAAAGACTTCTAGTACGATGTCAGCTACTGACTGCTTCCCTTAGGGTGTAATTAAAACCAACATCACTTTGACAGACAGACTTTTTTTATAGTTGCAATATTTGTTATTTTATTTTTTTTTTGTTTTCTTCTTTCTGCCTTCGCAATTCTACTGTCTTTTCGATACACCGAGAAAAAAAATATGTAAAACCAAAGAAACGCATTTCGCCGCAAACACGAATCTATTAATTGATTAAATCGTGCCCAAAGACAAAACTTCTTTGTGACAAAGTCGCGAAGAATGTTAAATTTTCAAAGAATGTTTAACTAAAAACAAAAAAAAAAATATTCTTTAGGAAAAAGACGAAGTTTCATTGCAATACAAATAAAATTTTATATACATACAAAGACAAACATATTTTAAGATTATACTGTAAAACCAAGCAAATAAATATATGAAAAAATTTTAATATTTACTCAGCTAGGATTCGAACTTACGTCCAGTCAAACTCATTTTCACTGATAAATTGGCAATGATAAGATTACTTAAGCAAACGCACTTCGTTTTAAATACTTTTGTTGGTAAAATTGTGTAAAAAACCAGCTAATATCGGAGAAATTGTTTCAAACTTTTGAAATTTTTAAAAAAATATAAAACTACTTGACATTTTCTTACAAATTATTAAAAAAAAATGTTTTTGTTGCATCTGATTTCGAACCCGTGAACAAGTTTTTTAATAACTCGACACTCAACTTGACATGAATATCATTTCATTAATGTCTTTAATCAATTCTAAAATTAAAGAATGAAGATCGTTGAAGACAAAGTCCTTTATAAATGTTTCATCGATAAACAACTTAAGTCTTTTGCTTAAAAAGCGCAGCAGTTGCTTTTCTGAAAAAAATTCTTCATTGCAAAGATTATTTCTTTCCCACAAAGGAATTTTTTTAATAGCTCTGCAAAGACTTTTTTCTTTGATAGCCGATACACATTGACTACAACCTGCGACGAACAACAAACGTCAAAAAATAGAACGCTTGTCTTCTTATGTGTAATTTTTGCCTGCAGCACGACAAAGAGAGGATTCGACGACAAATGTTGCAGCTGCAGACTTCAATCTATTTCTAATTTGACAGCCGACAAAAGAATACTCTGAAGTATGTTTACGTTTTTTTTTTTTAATTATATTCAACCTAGCTGTACGTTTTTCGTTGTGTGAGTCTTGTGATTATTGTTTTGATTAATATAGTTTGAAAGCGAGTTAATAAATTGAATAAAATTCATCAGAAATACAAAAATACAGATTGTTGCTGCTGCAATCATTATAATCAAGTCGTCGGGAATACTGCGACAATTCTCTCTGACGACAAGTTTTCGTTTTGTCGGTGGACGCAGGTTGCAGTCAATGTGTATCGGCTATGATTTTAAGGCGTTAATTTCTCTGCGTGTACCTTTAGGTTTTTGTTGTAAACGTTCCGCTCTTTATGCCTCTTTGGGCAAATCTGCTGTTATCTGCTTTGTTTATTTGCTCAAAATGCAATTTCAGCTCATCTCCCTGCAGCACAATTTTTTACGCAATGCATCAAGCGTTACGATTTTTTGCGTTCTCTTGTTACTTGGGTCAATTTTTTCATCGAACGTCGTTACGTATTTGGTAACGAATCTAGAAAAAAAGCAGAAATTGGTTATTTTGATAAGACATTTTTTAAACATTTTCAATGATTTTTTTAAATCAAAATTATTTGTCAAAAAGAAAAAAAAAATATTCAGAATTTGCAAGCTGATGAAATTTCTCCACAACTTTCAAAAATAGCCGGCCAATTCAGTACATTTTTTTTTCTTTCATTATGTAAAACTTTTGTGCTAATTGCAGTGCTTACCAGGATTTAAAAAATTAAATAAAAGTCGCTTTACTCAAATTAACAATAAGCTTTTAACATTTTGTTTTTAATGGAAGCCCAAGGTAGTAAAAACAAATCTCATAGCAACTTAAAGTGAAACTCAAAATTAACAACCTATAAACTGCCACTTAAAAACGAAAAATCTTAATTATCCGCTACTGACCATCATCTCTATATGACGTTTGGCTGTCAAAAATATGGCAACTTTTGACCGCCTGATTTCCCCAAGAAACTACGAATGCATTCGCGCTTCTGGCGGCAACTCTTTTGCAGTGCACCACAGCACGCTCAAAATATTGGCCAACATCAAGTCAAGAAACAATAAAAATCTTTTGATGGACCAACATTTTAGTGGCAGCAAATTGGCAGAATTCTCACACTTTCCACGCTAGTTACTCACACAGGCTATGCGGCAACTCTTTTATGCTGCCAACTTTTATAGCAGAAACTCGACTCAAGCCATGGCACGAGCTTTTGACATTTGACTCAAATAAGTTCAGCTGCGTTGGCAGCGTTTCCACTTCAAAGCGGCACAAAATTTCGCGCGCTCCTTTGGGAAGAACTAACTGACTGTGCTACTTGTTACCTACGATATCAGCTTCACTAACGTGGCAACCAAGTGATATGTTTAGAAAAAAACACCGCCAATGAAGTTACTTGAAATGAAGCTGCACTTAAATCATGCATCCAGCACAAGTTGAACATCTCTAGTATCGTTAGTAAAGAGACATTTTTGACACCTTACTTCACAAAATGATCTAATTAAATGTTAGTGGGACTTTCTGGCTAAAAATTTGCAATATCATTGTTTTTTTAAACGAAAAAGTAATTTTGAACCTTTATAGATATATTTCTTGAACTTTAGTAGTCACTTCTACACATTCAAAATTTTTTCTGATATTTGGATCGCGATCCATATTGATGGATTTCTAAATAAAATTTTTCGATATCGACTTTTTGTTATAAATCAATTCTCAGAACACTATCTCACTATCTTTTTCATTATTTCATTAACTAGAAGAATGAAGGTTGTGTCTTTAGGAAAATGAAAATTGCTTTTCTTCTGCAGTTTCAACCAAAGAGTTTTATTTTTCGCTTCTCCTGAAAATGTAGGTTTTTTGAGTTGTGACTGTTTTATATTTAGTGTGCGATATATTGAACGTGTAGCAGGCGACTTAGAAATATAGTTTTATTTTGGATTTTGACTTAAGGTTATGTGATAAAATAATAATTATACCCTAAACCTGAACCTGTTTGTAACGCATAGAACGAAGCGAGTCCGGTATAGAAAAGTATATATATTCTTGATCAGCGTCACCTCGTGAGTCGAGCTATTCACGTCCGTCCGTCCGTCTGTGTGTTGTCCGTAAACACAGGATAAGAAGAAGGAGTAGAGATAATTGGATGAAACTTGGTACACATGGTCACATGCACCCAAGGATCTGCACTATTGAATATTTTTCCGCCCACGGACACGCCTACCTCCCATACAACGCAAAAATTTAAAACTGCATAACTCAGCTCATAATTAGCCTACAACAATAAAATTTGATAAGTATGTGTTTTATTCAAACACAAAGATGTCTTCGAAAAATGGACGTCATCCGCTTACGGACACGCTCACCTCCCATACAACCCATAAATTGAAAACGCAATAAATAAACCTCTGTTTAACCTACAGAGCTAAAATTTAGCACATATGTTTTTTATAACAAACCAAAGATGGTTTTGAAAAATGGACGTCATCCGCCTACGGACACGCCTACCTCCCATACAACCCAAAAAGTTTAAAACTCAATAAATAAGGTTATGTTTGTCATAGAGAAATTAAATTTGGTATGTATGTATTTTATACTAAAACTAAGGTCTGTTAAAAAATTGGGAGTAATATGTCCATGAACATGCCCACCTCCCATAGCGAAAGCACAATAAAGGCATTAACTGTTAGCTACAGGTATAAAACTTGGTATGTGTAAATTTTTCATCAACATTTAAATGCATATAAAATATAGGCTTCATCCGCCCACGGACACGCCCAATTTCAATAATATTATTTTTTTTTTTGGTAAAGTAGGTTTAGGGTATTTCATAGTCGGCCTAGACCGACTTTAGACTTTCTTTACTTGTTTTTCTCTATATTTGTTCATTTGTAGTTTAACTATCGGCTTTCACTTTTTCTTGATGTTTTCGCCATCTTCTTTCATTTCTAATACAAAAATAAACAAAAAAAAAAAATTAAATGTCACTCACGTTTCACTTCTTCAAATGCTTTTTAAGGAAAAATAATTGCGTCTACTTGATTTAAAAAAATAAAAAAATTCAGTAATCTTATATAAAAAGTAAATCCAAGACATAAATTGTGCCAGCCAATTATTTTCCAAGATAATCCAACTTATCAATAAAAATTGTCACTCACGTTTCACTCTTGAATGACTTTTTTGAATTATATTTTTCGACAGAAAATGATTTTTTTTTAAATTTTAATATTTACTTTTCAATAGAAAATGTTTAAGTTTTGAATATTATGTAACTGTGCTTTGATATTTAAATCTCGAAACACCAAATTACAAAAAATAAAAAGCTACAAGTTTTTTAACTTTCTACAGATTACAAATACATTCAATAAAATCAGTTAAAATTTAAGGATACAATATGTTTTTTTCAAAATGCTTTTACCGTAGTAAAACACAAACAATATCCTTAACATTGCATGTGTTTTTATTGAACTTAAAGCATTTTTGTTTTTTAAGGTTTAGGTTTACTTTTTCTGGATTTGCCGTTAAGCAAAAAATTTAAAAAAAAAATAAACATTTAGATACTTAGAAAGACTCGTTCACTCCTTTAACGGTTAAAAATCTTGTTATTATTTTTAAACCAATCGCAGGACTAATGCATTTTTAAATAATTTTTTTATAAGAATCAAGGGGGAACATGACATTGGCCGTTTTTTTAAATCGATTTTTTTATAATTTTGTATTGTAGCTAATATTCTTAAGATTTTAAGATTATTTTAGAATTAATTTCATGGAAAAATTCCTACGGGTTCAAAAGTTACAACCGGATTAGAGAGTGCATTTGTAATTTTCGCGCTACCTACGTACGGCAGCTGTACCTACGTATAAACTGTCAACTCGTGTATCTCGAAACCATGTTTTTCGTACTTGTTGCGGCGCTATCGGGTTCAATTTTGACGAAATTTTTTTTTTGTATTTTTTTAAACTTGATTCGCTATGACATCGTATGACACGAGCTTCGAGTTTCAAATTTGGAACATCACCAAAAATTTAAAAATTTTTTTAAACAAAGCTTCTGTCATACGATAACCAATTTTGTTAAGATTTAAAAAAGTCATTTTTTTCCAGATCGGACTATTTTTGCGACTTCCAGCGCTGCAACCACGACGCCCCGTTTTTTTTCTCTGCCGCCTACTTGGAGCTCTATAAAACCATGTTGGTGTGAAAAATATATTTTTTTTTTAATTTTTTTCTTGTAATTAGTTCAATTCTCTACAATAATCAAAAATTTGGAATAATGTTGGTTTTTGACTGAGTTATGAATTTAAAAAAAGGTCTGTTTTCTCTGCAGCGAATGTAATGTCTGTCCTTAATACTTTTTAATACTAACAATTTTTTAGACAAAGCTGTAAATAAATTGAATAAATTGGGAATAAACTTTGAATTTTAGTACCCCAGGTTTTAAATTTAATACAAAATAACTAAACGGTAAACAATTTTGGAGTAATTTCTAAACCAATCATTGGAATAATGCATTTTTTAATGCTTTTTATTATTATTATTATTATTATTATTATTATTATTATTATTATTATTATTATTATTATTATTATTATTATTATTATTATTATTATTATTAATATTCGAAATTAGTACAGTAAGATTCATAAATATTTTTTAGCGTACAACATGTTTTTATACATATATAATCAACACTTAACAAAAAAATATAAAAGTATTAAAGAAATAAGATAAATAAACAACAGAAAAATAAAAGGCATATGAATGCAATAATAATAAACTATAAAATAATAAACTATAAAAAAAATATTAGAAAAATATTAGAATTAATATTTTTTAAAATACTAGAAATTTTTTAAGTCAAAGCTGTACTTTAATTTAATAAATTGGGGATCAAATTTGAATTTTAGTTCCTCAGGTTTAAAATGTAATACAAAATTACTAAAAGGTTATTGAAGCTGTATTTTATTTACATTTTGTTTATGCTCTAGTATTGAACAGATTAGCACGAGGTTAGAACTCGCGACTCTAATGCGATGGTTGCAAAAATGGCAAAAATGAAAATGTTAAACAATGCAATTTGTACATTAAATAATTAAAAATATAAAATTATAATAACATAAAACTGACAAACAAAAAAATAATAATATAAAAGTAACAAAAAACAAAGTCTACCTGATGAACAAACCAGGGTCGCTCGATTCATCAAATAAAACCGATAACCGCTTAACCAACAGAGTCACGGAAACAAATTTTTCGATAGTGGTATTTGTGTACTTTAGTGCTTACGAAATTTAAAAACTTAACCAATAAGAGCTTAAATTTTAAGCCCATGCTTGACTAAAACTTAGTTTTAGTATTTGACGTGGTATAAATTTTAAACCCATGCCGGATTAAAATTAGTTTTAGTATTTGACGTGGTTTCATTTTTAATGCAATTTCGGTGCATCTTGGCAAAATTTCGGTATCGTCATATATACAGTACAGGATTGGCTTAAATTTAGTCCAAGATTTCTTAACCGAGTAGGTTTGTACCACAATGTCATAAATAAATATACAGTTTTAATTATCATATCCCTCACATAAAAGTATTCAAGCTCATGTCGCTTCATGACCGTTTACCTATTGAATTTGAATTATTAAAATTAATATACATTTAACTGCCACTGCACCAAGTAAATTAAACAGAATTACTTGTCTTTCCCACTAGAAACACTCGCAAAATTTCTACAAATTAAGTATCGGTTTCACTTGATTTTGTGTCTCTCTTAAGACAAACATTTTAGTTTTCTGCATTTATTTTGGCATTTATTAGCCTATCAATAAGATTGATGGCA
Source organism: Tetanocera ferruginea (assembly GCA_958299015.1). Taxonomy (NCBI): domain Eukaryota; kingdom Metazoa; phylum Arthropoda; class Insecta; order Diptera; family Sciomyzidae; genus Tetanocera; species Tetanocera ferruginea. The sequence goes on from OY282641.1 coordinate 162,015,691, forward strand.
GTTCATCAGTGATCTTGTCTATGCTTGAAATCCTCGACAGCAACAGTTGGTGTGTTGGCGTCTTTACAGTTAATGTTGTTATGGATGTTGTTTGCGTAGGAGAAGGTAAATTTTGAATTTCACTTCTTGGTATAAATTTACAAACATAAGGTGCTGGCTTTGTTTTCCATCAGTTTCCGTCGTCAGCAAAGATTTAACTTTAAATAAGGAAAAAAAAAGGTGTGGATCAAACTAGCCCGAAGAATCTACATTGAAACCTCAAAACCTCAAGAATACCGAGCCTAACTTTTTGGCCTACCTTTGTCTACATTTTATACCGTTTTTGGTCCTTATCTTTCCAATAGTTCCGAATTTCGTTAAAAATGCAAAGCAAAATTGAAGGCAAGACAAATCTGAACAACACTTTAGAACTGCATTCGAGTAGTCTTTGAAACCTATTTTTTTTTTTGGCATAAAACATTTCCAGTTTTTGGTTATTTCGGTAATGAAATTTTTTCGGTTTACACATAAATATATTAAAAATATTTGACAACCTTTTCTTATTTACAATTTCATATCAATTACACGCTAATTTAGCATTAAAGCGCTGAATCAAGTATTATATTGACCCTTTGGCACTTCATATCGACACCATTACTCCCTTCACATGCATAAAAGAATGACCTCATTTATTGCCATTTCCTTCACTGACAGTTCATCAAAAATGCCAACATTTTTCAAAATAATTGCTAACCTCAGCACTGCAATAGCGACAACTTGCTGCAGTACTTCGAGGTATTTTTAATTATATGAATGGAACCCACACAAAAATCTACAACCTGCATAACCTAAACCAACAACCATCGAAGCACAAATAGATACACACTCCACTACAGAAAATATACGAAAAAAAACACATACATGAACAGATAATAACTAAAAAAATTAAAAAAAAACATTTATTTCAGCGCGACGTTATCACAATGTTTGCGTGAATTTGTAAAGGTTTAGAGCTTCATTGTGGCGAATTAGCAGCGCCCTCTAGAGTCGACACATACAACTAAACGAGTGAGCCAACGACAAACGGCATCGCCAGAGTATGCCTGCAATGGCATAAAAAGTAAACTATTGCCGCCCAATACGTTATAATGTGCAGCTATGTGTGCGATCGGATCGGAGTTGGTTATTAAGTTGAATAAAAAAAACAACGCCCAACAAAGGCCAAGAGGGTGGCGAGGGAGATCAGCTGTCATGTGACATGTTTGTGTGGAAGTGTGAGTGTGTTTTTGTGTGTGTTTGTCTACACGTGTAATTATTATGCAGTAATTGTAGTTTCCATGACTTGAGCCATTTTTCTTGTTTTTGACGCTGATTCTATCGGAGCGCGAGCTCAACCTTTTATTGCGTCCCTCTCTATAGGTATATAGAAAGTTAAACACGCGCTTTGCGGTTATTTACCAAGCAATTGTTGTGTTATTGTTGTTGTTGTTGTTGTTGTTGTTGTTGCTGTTGTCGATCGCGTGTGTCATGTCAACATATCCGCCATTGTTGTGCTGTTGTTTTTTAGTTTTATTATTTTTTTGTTCTTTTGTTGTTGTCGTTATTGCACACGTTCTTATCGCAGTCCTATTGGCAACACTGCCGCATCTAAAGATGGCCTCCATCGTCAGCGTCATCGTCATCGTCATCCTCATCGTGGTAGCCAGCATTGCGTTTGATTTTGATATTAAAGAATACAAAAAAAAAAAATATGTAAAAAAAAATTGCGCAGTAAGTCAAAACATGTAATTTGCAAGTGCAACTCCCAGTCATCCCGCCACACCCCCGATATATGCAACCGTGTTTGCAGCATGTGATTAATTACCGTTTGCTCCGCATTGTCGTCAGCAGTGTTGAAGGTTCTTTAAGGCTGGTTCTTCTGCAGCAGTTCTTTAGCTGCTTCTTCTGCTGGTAGCTGCTTTTTGCGCTTCATAATTATTAGCTGGGCGTTGCTTCTGTCGTATGGCAATTTTTTTTTTCTTAAACTCTTCTTCTGCTGTTACCTTTCTCTGCATTTTCGCCATGTTTGCATTCGGTCTTTGCTAAGTAGGAACCTTCGAGGGAAATAAACAGTTGCGTTTGAAACTTTTTATATGTAAACGCACTTTTATATTGAACATTTTTTGTAACGAAAAAGTGTTTCGATGCGTAGCTTCTACAGTAGATATGGTATGATGATCACAGATATGGTAAACAAGAAGTACTACTAGAAAATGCATAGTTGTTGCACTTAATTAAAAAGTAATGAGCAAAGTTGGAATATGTAGTAGATATTTTTATGATCTTTTAAATAATATGGTCTTAAAAATTATGTATGGAGCTTTATGCCAAATAACGCAATATTACATCATATATTTAAACAATCTGTTTAGAATTTCGGATTTTGATGATATCGTTCATCGAATATCAATTATCGTATCAATTTTTCAGTTCTTTTCACTATAACTTTCGGCACAATAAAGTAGCAACTTAGAATTTACGTTCGCCATTTAGGAGCTCTGCATAAACATCCTTTTTTACATACGATAATTAAATATTAACAAAATACTGCGTTTAAGATATATCTAATAGATATTTATAGCAAGTAGCATTTTAATTTGGAACATTCCAGATAATCGTTACCAAGGCAAAAATCTTATATTTAAAGATATTGCATTAAACTCTATTATTTCTGTCAAAGATTTCGTCATAGTTTGATCGTTCGCTGTACCATGCACCCAATTTAAATCTAATACCTATCTACGTAAACGTTGTCAGAGCAGACGTCAATATTATAAAAGAAGTGATTGTAAGAAGATGAACAAATTTAAATTCTATTCTATTTAATTGTATTTTCTATATTCTATTGTATTCTAGTGAATTTTATTGTATTTTCGACTATAACAAAAACCCAATGTTATGGTTTTTCTTATATATAATATATTGTAGTTGTTGAATCAACACTAAAACATGTTTCATAAACAAATTTTAATCTGCAGCTTGACTATTTAAACATAGAGATGTTACTCTCGTAACACCTGTCACACATTAAAATATTTAAAATAACCTTTCTGAAAGGTATTTCGAATTCTAGGTATTTTAATGCAGGGTAAATCGTCAAAAATTATTGACAGTCATACAGTTTTTTGGTTTTATTAATTGTAGTTTGACTGAATTTCACATATATTCAGAGTAAAGTCAGATTTTTAAATGAGTAAGCGTCACATTAATTTTAATAAAAATAAAACAAACATTTTGATTTGGCCATGATTTTAAAATTGTTTAATGTTTATACGTGTGTAACACCCGTCACAATGGAATGTTCCAATTATTTAAAATTTTCTACTCGCTATCCATATGTGGAACTAAAACATATTTACTTATTTAAATAGTCTTAATCGAAGTCCATTTCTATACATCGCATCGATAAGGTCTTTTAGAATATAAAAAAATATTTTTTATTGGAAGATATAGACCCAAGACGCTTTTATCAACGTTGTTTAGCGTATAAGACCAACAATTTTTGTCTGAACATCTTCTCGCTATTTATGAGCCCTCCCCTTAAAAACTAATTAAAATAGAGCTGCAGCAAAAACCACTGTTTTCAAGAGCTCATTTCTTCGTCTTTATATGTTCCATCTTATATATAAAATCTTATATATAATGTTTGTCCTCCTGTCTGTCTGTCTGTTCCGTATAGGCTCGCGCACCGTTTATCCGATTGAACAGAAATTTGAACACCGAGTACTTTTCATAGTGAGAAAGAACATAGGGGGTGTACCAAAGTGGGCGGAAGTATGTGGGCGAGGCACTCTATAATAACTGCTAAACACCTGGACAGATTTCAATTAAATTTGGAATGAAAGTTCGACTGCGCCCAAGATAACATATGCTTTAAAAAATTCCAAAGACTTCCGTAAGGGAGCACTTTAAGTAGTGCGTTTTAAAGACTCAATAACTCCTAAACTCATAAACCGATTTCAATAAAATTTGGTATGAACGTTCAACTGCAGCCAAGATAAAACTTAAAATATAAAAATTCCAAAGACTTCCGAAAGAGAGGGGCTTTAAGTAGTACATTGTTAAGACTAAATAACTCCTAAATGACTTGATCGATTTTATTAAAATTTGGTACATGAATTAACTTGACTCTACAACAGAATTAAGGCTATTTAAATTTCAGAAAACTTCCGTGAGAGGGCACTTTATTCAATCAACTATGTTCGGCTCATTCACGTCTTAACGGATGAACCGATTTTGATGAAACTTGGTAGGCATTTGTATCTGTTACTGAAATAGATCCTATGCTTTTAAAAGTTCTTTCGACAAAAATGAAGGAATGAGCCGAAGGCAAACGAAGTCAAGAACCAAAGACGAACGAAAAAAAAAGTTTAACGAATACCAGCAGAAGCTATATAAAGATGAAAAAAAATTAAACGAACAGTATCGACCAAAATCGAAGTTGAACGAAGACAATGCAAAAATCGAATCGATGTTTATAGGATTTTTTAAAATTGGAATTGGAAAAATTGCATATTAAATGCATGCTAAAAAAAACTCTAAACGCATTTTTCTCGAAATGACTTTTCAAACTCCACTCAGAAAAAAGTTTCTCGGAATATGATAAAAATGGCATCATATTTACTGAAAAATGGTATTTACCTTGCTCTAGAGAATGCTTTTCTCTAAATGCGATCCCAAAAATTTTCTAAAAATGATAAAAAGCTATTATGAAAAAGAGAAATATATAAAAATAATTCGATTTTAGAGAAAAAGACTCCTTATTTTTCAGAAAACATTTGTTTTTATTGAAGAAAATACTTCTTATATTGAATTTTTTATCAAAATATAGGAAAAAATTTTCATTTTCAAAAAATTTTTCTGTATAAATGAGAATTTTTTTGCGCGAGAAAAATATTTGTCATTATAAGAGACATTGAAATATTTCCATTTCCTAGAAGTGAAGAAATATTTCTTCGAAAATCTGAAAATTTATTCTAATTGAAGAAAATTTCATTTGATAAGAGAAAATTGCTATTATCGAAAATAGATAAATTTTTCACCGGAGGAAGATATGTGTTTTTTTTCTGAGTGTGGGCGTCCATTTTCCTCAGAATCCAGACGTCAGATCGAGACGTTGAAGATGTCATTTTTTGTTTTAATCATGTCTGCCAGGCACAGTTTTACGGAAATTTGACTAAACACCTTCGACGGAAGGAAGGGGCAATACCACAAAAAACGATAATTTAAAAAATTTTAAAATTGAATTGATAATTTTAAAAACGTAAAAATGAGCACAGTTTTGAAAATCGTCCTCTTTCTGTGCTCGAGGCACAACCCCGAGTAACACCGGGTTACATCCGCTAGTATTACATAAAAAATTCTCACCAAAATTCTAATTTTTTAATTTCTTCCAAGACAATTAAAAAGTTTTTTCATCGGTTGTTCTCGTATAGGTTGTTTTAGAAAAATGGGTGCATTTAATCACTTCCTCAAGGTAAGTTTTTAAATAAGTACGAGCAAAAACTTTAAAAGTTTTTTCTCTATAACTTTGTATCAGACTTTTGGTTTATATTTCTTAACACAAGAATCATTGTCTTTAAGTTCTGGAATACCCTTTTTCACCCCATTAAGCCTGGAGTGTGAGAAAACTTTCCCTTCAAGTAGATAAACATATTTAGAATTACTGATAAGAGTACCAAAAATTATGTGTAACCTGTAAACAATTCTGAATAATAAATCAAAAGAAGGTAAAAAGAATTTGCCACACTGTATTAGTGGTTCAATTCATCTTATCTTCAAATTTCAACTCATTTTGAAAAACTCGAAAGTTAACCGATTTTCATAATGAGCTTTGCAACTTTGTTCCTTATTGACGCCTTAATGGAATAAACTAAAATTAATATTTGTGAAAAATTTCTTCAAGGAAATCTTTTCAAAACCAACGATTTGTACCTCAAGTGTTGTAAAACTACCTTAAGAAAAATTTTTTCAGGAATTCATAACATAAGTTTTGCTTTCGTTGCACAACTGAGCCTTTCGTTTCAGAGTTGCTAAAAATCTATTATAAAATTCAGACCAGCCAGAATTTCATAATAGCCAGGAAAGCCTTTAAGGTACAACTTATTTTTCTAAAGTAAACTTCTTTAGAGGAATATTTAGGGTAAAACCTTTTCCAAAGGTTTGAGAAAGTAAAAAAAGCAAAGAACTAGTTACAACATAGGTCAGCCGCGTACCGTGGGGGGGGCGGGGGGGGCGGTCCGCCCCGGGCGGCACTAGTTTAGGGGCGGCACTGAAGCTAAATAAAGCCTTTTACAAAATAAATATGTGTACATTATCATTTTAAGGTGTACAAACAAAAGAAAGAACTAAACTTAATGAATAAATTTGGCCACCACAGTAAATGTAACTATATTTATGAGCTTCGTATTGAGCACAACCAAAATGTAAAATCGTTTTTCGAGTCTCAAAATTAGTTGCCAAAGAAATAAAAAAAGACATAATATTTAGGCATGTGCGAGTAGTTGAATTTTCGAATAACTCGGCTGCGACTTGAAACAAGCATTGAATAACTGGTGTTTTCGAGTAACTCAAAGTTTTTTGAGTTTTTAAGTGCTTTAACTTGTCAGTGGAAATGCCCAGTAGAAAAGTGGTTTAACAGAATAACGTTTTTCAACTTAGGTATATTTGGTAAAAATAGCTGTTTTGTGCTTTGATGTGTTGAGTGTGGGAGAAAGGCGGAATTTTCGTTTGATTATGGCGAATTGTAAGTTCAGAGTGCATATTAAGAAATAAGACTTATGCGCATAATTTTAAGTCGTATCTTTTATAATGTTTTTTGATTTTTTAAGGGATTTCACTGGTTTAATAAAATCACTTTGGAGAGGAGTTAGGCGTGGTCTAAACTGATTTAGGTCATTTTCTAATTTAATAATTTAATTATTAATTTTCAAGAACTGATTTTGAGAAATGACCACAAGGTTTCAGCAGCTTCATGCTCTTGCTGAAAAATTCGCAATTCTTACTCCTTTGATTCTCCTGAATGATAAGTTGGAATGTAAACTGAATGAATTCTGTCACGAAGAAATTGACAATGAAGAGTTTCTCGTTGAGAGAAAAATACTTCAGCATATTGTTTCTATAGCTCACAAAGAAACTGATTCTTGTATGAAAGGTCCACTTGAACTTTTAAAATTTATTTTTAAATTAAGTCTAGAAAACGCAGTTCCAAACATTGTTATACTTTTAAGCTTTATTCTAAGCTTTTATTCATAAAAACCTACATTAGAACTACAATGAGTACTTCTCGCCTACAAAATCTTGCCATATTATCTATAGAATACAAGTAAAGTAATGAAATAGACTTTGACAATTAGGGAATTCACAGTTTGCTTCTAAAGTTAACACCTGACAACTTTAGAAAGATATTTAGATCAAACTGTGAGCACCTTTTTTTGTGTTTTGGAGCTAAATTGCAAAAATAGTTTTCAAAAATTTGAAATTTGTTCATAAACATGCCTCGAATGAACGGAAAGGAAGAATTATGAGATAACTTTAGCAACAACTGGGATCTCAAGTTTGTACGTAAAACAAAAACAATCAAAGTTAACACGTGCTAAAATGTTCTAAAGTTAATAAACGGCAAAGTAAACAGAGCAGATAATACAGAACTGTGAGCACCCTAAATGTAATTACCGATTTTGCTAATAAAAAAACAAGAAAAATAATAATTTAATAAAATATTATAAAAAAAATTGTATTTGTATAAATTTCCTTTTGGGTGTCATTAAGGAATAAACTTTTTTATCGTTGGCCTAATTCTAATATGGCGTAAGTCAACATTTGGAATAATAGCGATTATTAACGTTTAAGGGGACCTGACGCCTTCAAAATTTTGTTTATTTTAATGTTTAAAAATGTGTATAAGTTCAATAAAAATAGATATAATTTTGAAAAATTACAAATATATTTTTCGGAAAAATATTACGCAAAAAAATTTTTTTATTGTTTTAATCACATATACTGCTGATGGAATTTTTTTAAAAAATTTTATATGTTTTGTTCACCACTTTATATATCATAAATAAATTTTATTTTCAACTGTAGGGTATAAGTATAGTGTGTATGCAATGACAAAATTTTATTATGCCAGGTTACTCCTTAAAAAATACTTGTTCAGGTGTCAATATATCATATTTATATTTTAGTAAATATAGAAATCTCCCGTGATATAACAAAACCAAGTAACTTGTTTTTTGAAAATTGTGAGAAATTGGGGTATTGTGTTATAGGATATAATCTTTCCGTATATAAGATTTTTAAGTGTTTTCAAATTATTGAAGAGTTAAGAGTTAAGAGTTAAGTTTCGAAATTTTTGAAACTTGTGCTAGCCAAATTATTTTGCGTTGCAGTTTTTTAACAATTCAGTCGAACTTAAGATACTGAGAAAATTTTTGTCATATATTTTTTCATTTCATATAAACAAGATTTTTGTTTTTTCACAAAACCAGGCAACTATGAAGTTACTTAAAAGCAAATAAAACATTTATATGTTTCTTAGAACACTTTATTCGTTGCTGTTTTTTCAAAATCAAGTAACTTTAAAGTTGCTTGGTTTTGTTGTATAATATCAATTAAAACACAATTGTTTAGAAAATAAGTTGAACATTTGTTACAATTTTAATTAAGTATCTTATTATTATTGGTTGGTGACCGTGGCATGCAGGTTAAGTGTGTGGCTTAGCATGCTCGGAGCCCGGGTTCGATCCCCAGCCGTGGCGAAAAGTTTTTCAATACAAAATTTTTCTGATCGGTCACCACCTCTCTGCAGACAATGGCAAACCTCAGAGAGTAAATAATGCCATGTAAAGCTTCTTGAGAACATGAGCCGTTCGGAGTCGGCATAAAACATGTAGGTCCAGTTCTCGGTCAATTGTGTGCATAAATTTAATAACACACACAACACAATCGATCCTAAGAAGCTCGGTCAAAGTCCTTTCAAGGGCTGAAATGGCCAATTTGTTTTTTTTTTTTTTTTTTTTTTTCTTATTATTATAATTAAGTATCTACACAAGTATCTTATTAAGTAAATTATATATAAATCTATTCATTAAACTCAATAAAAAATCTTTTGATACTATTTTTAACAAAATTAATGGAACATATAAATAAATTCATGAATGTTGGTATTTACTCATGGCTTGTAAAACCAATAGAAAGATCCTTAGAATCGGCACATTCCTTAAAATCTTCCCAAAAATTAATTTTTGTGTTATCATGTATTAAAGGAATTAATTTATCTATAATATCCTTCTTTTTAGATGGGTTTTTCACGATTTCCTTTAATTGTACATATTTGAAAATTTCAGAAGATCTTTTTGATGAACTAATGTGCATTCAAAAAAATTTTGCATCGGTTTCGATGGAAGTTTTATAAAAAATTACAATAATCCTTTTCGAAAATTTTGCATTTCATTTTTTTCGGCAATTGCTGTATGCTGGATGCAATAATCTTTTCTTTGTAGCACGATTGAAAACGAATGTTTGAGAATCCTTTGTAGTACGATTGGAAAAGATTGTTTGAGAATCTTCAGATCGAGTATCCATGAAATGATTGTCCATGAGCTCTTCTTCGTCACCTTTTTTCATTTGTGGATCAAAATCAGGATCATAGTACGACGATGCAGGACTAAAATCAATTTTACTTTCTCCGTTATTAACGCAAAAATCACTGGAGAGTATACTTATATTTTTGTAATAATTTCCAAAAAAAAATTCAAGGAACTTATCATATAATTTTTGATAGATTATGACTTTCAAATTTTCAATTAAATCGAAATTTTTTTCAAGTGACGACATTGTACGCTGTTTTTGATTATATTCGATACGTTTGAAGAAGAAGATGTGACTAAGAAAAAATGTTCAATAAATTTTTGAAATAATTTTTCGATTGCGGTATTTTGAAGTGAATTTTTTCGCATAAAATTTAACTTCGTTTAAGTAATGTGCTGAAAAGTACTGAAGTAACTTGGTTTTGTTGTAACCCATTTTAATCTAATCAAGGCATTTCAAGTTACTTGTTGTATTTTTTTTTTTAATATTAGTGTTTAGAAATGAGATAGGCAAAAATGGATTGAAGTTTCTCGTAGACTTTTTGCTCTAGATTTTTAAACATAGATAGAACAACAAAACCACGGAAGAAATGAGAGCAAAAATAGACTCATGCGCGCGTTTTGCTCCATTTTTTCCAAACTTGCGTCGTATTAGAAATAGGTTGATGATATGTATATTAGAATTTTTTTTATATAATTGAGAACAATGAAAGACCAAATTCTAAAGTGAAAACTATGCATACAAAACCCTATATAAATATCAAAGATTTTTTTTTTTATTGCATATGAGAGGGGCGACAAATTTGGAATCCGCACCGGGCGGCTTAGCCTCTCGGTACGCCACTGACATAGGTTAGTCAATCTTTTCGAGTTGAAAAAAAATATAAATTTGTTAAAAATACTTTCAATTGTAAAATAATTTTAAATAATTCGCAATAACTAACAAAACTGAAGTAATTAAGTTACAAGCCTGGAAAAGCAATACTTTTGGATATGCATCTATTTTGTATCATTAAGAAGGAACAATAAAGAAAACATACGACTACATCATAAATAGTGTGAAATTCGTAACAAAATACACCACATCCATTCCCAGCAGAAAAGCTTCACTGATACGGAAAAAACGGAAACAATCGCCCACCTTATGTGTCAATGCTCAAATCTACAGAACCGTCGACTGAACAGGTTTTTCAAAGATTTGAAGAAGCAGTGAACATAACATTGTTAGACATATGGAAGTTCACTAAGGGCACAGGATGGCTTGGAGAACGAGCATAAATAAAGAGGAATCAGGCTTATCGGGAACCACAACCAGTGTATTAACTAGCATGAAATTCGTAATGAACCAAAAGAATCTTTCGTAATGAAGTAATGAGTCGAGTAGTAAGAGTGCTTCACTACCAACCCAGAGGTCTCAGGTACGAATACCGACCAGGCATGGTTCTACACTTTTACCTTTTTTTTAATACTTTCCTCATTTCTAACCAACTGAAATTACAAACTCATCAATATATAAGTTGTAGTTGATAGTAGAAAATTGTGTGAGTTAGATTGCTTGAATAACTTGAATTGACAGAGGTGGTATAATGGCATAACTCACTTGCCTCAAATTCAAATTTGCATGTTGATATAGCTTATCGCCACACCTGGAGCATTCTACACTCATTTCACGGGATTTGTCTTTCTTTCTTTCTATCGATGTACCCATTTTTGAACCAATGTAGACTTGACTGAATAGGTTTGACAAATTAAATAAGTCCTTGGTTCAAAGCTAAGAAAATCTTCATATAATTACAGTTCTATTCAAGTATTCAATAGATAAAAAATATGCGAAAATATAATCAAGTTTAAAGGTTTAGTTTTGATAAGGTACCTTAGTTGAACATGTCCCTAAACGTAAGTATAACACTAAAAATTTATTCATAAATTTAAACGCATATTTCTTGTATCATTTGTTTAAAAATTGCAGGCGAAAATTCAAAATAAAATTATGTCCTTGAAAACAAATTTGTTAAAAATTTTACAGCATTTTACACTCGGAAAAATTTTCTTTCTTACAATTAATAAACAATTTATAAATATTTGATGCATGAAAAACCATTTTTTTTCATTGTCTTGTTCTCTAAAACGATCAGATGATTTTTAAACTTTAAGAAATGCTTTACAAATATACAAATTTTACTTATTTATTACTTAGGTGGCGCTTACAACCGTTGATCGGTCTTGGCTTTGTCTAAGAATTTGCGCCAGACCTTTTTATCGCTGGCGCCAGTTGGGAACTCAAAGCGATGTTAGGTTATCCAGATGCGGTTTTCCTCGTATGCGTTGGCTGCCGCCGTTTACCGAATAAAATAATTTTTTCGCGGTTTTATTGTTTAAAATTTTTTTTCACGTAGTGAGCGCTTCAAAGTCAACGCACAACCTTTGCTTAAAGGCCAAAGGTGCCCGCCGCTGAAATTGGCCGTCAACTGATGGGTGTTAGTTTGACGTTTCCAGGAGACACCATGTGGTGGTTTTGAGTCGACTTGAGACGATTTCGACATGGATAATGCTGGCCTCGCCAAGTTGAGTCAGCCAGATACGTTGCCATGTGAAGTTCGCCCCCTTATCTCCCCACAAATTGTTTGACAGTATTTTTAAAAAACTCTCAGTATACTAAGAAAAAAGTTTCTAGGAATATTATAATAAAGGCATTTGTTTAGTGAAAAATGGTCTAGAGTTTGCTTCAGAGAATTCTTTTCTCTAAATATGATCCTAAAACTTTCCTAAAAATGATTAAATACCCTACGGACAAAAGAACCGGTTCAGAACCTATCACGTGATAGGTTCCAAAGTGATAGTAACCGGTCCCAATTCTGCCACCAACATATGAAAACAACCGGTCCCTTTTACATGGCGTTGTCATCGACAGGGGTAAATTGACACCGGCTAGATACCTTTGGACCAATCCTAGACCCGGTTCAATAATATATCGGCTGGTGTACATTTACACCTTATAGATACCTTTGGACCTAATCAGTAGCCGGTCTATTTTTAGAACACGGCACACTTATACGCGCGTTGATAATGAAATTGAATCATTGTTTTGTAAATTCATGTTTAGCCGAGCTTGTTAGCGTTCACGTTTAGTACTCGACTGACCTGGGTTCAATCCCCGGCAGAACTAAAAAATATTTTTTTTTTTTATTATAAAATAATTTTTTTTTTTAATTAAAAAATTAAATTTACAGTTTTTTCAAGGTGTTGAGCAAACTTATTTTGAAGAATTTTTTGATTAAACAGTTAATGAAACGGAATTATAATTTAAATTATTAAATTAAAATTGTTGATGTATGTAGTATATTTACACAGCCAGGAGACGAACCCACGTCCTCCGCGTGACAGTCCAACGCACTTCCACTGAGCTATTGGTAACGATAAGATAAATATAGCAAAACACATTTAAAAACGATTGATCCCGTTCTGAGTTAAATCGAACCTGTCCTGTGATTGGTTAAATAAGAACTATCACAGGACCGGTCACTTTAGGGCAATTGACCCTGCTTTTGCCGTAGGGTAATTACCATGAAAAAAGAGAAATACATAAAAATATATCGTTTTTAGAGAAGAAGACTTTATTATGTTTGAGAAAAGATTTGTTATTTTTGAAGAAAATACTTAGCATTGTGAATTTTTTATCAAAATATAGGAAAAAATTTAATTTTCAATAAATTTTTCTCTATAAATGTGAATTTTATTTTTGTGGGAGAAAAATACTTATCATTATCAAAGACATGAAATATTTCCATTTCCCACAATTGAAGAAATATTTGTTGGAAAATGTGAAAATTTATTCGATTGAATAACATTTTATTTGAAAAAGAAAAAATTGCTATTATCGAAAATAAAGTAATTTTTTTATCGCAGAAAGAAAGGTGTTTTTTTTCTGACTGTAGATTTTTCAATACGCCAAAATAATCAAAATAATAAAATTGCACCGAACATTTCTTGTGTTCAAAATGTTTTGTTACTTTATTAAAGTTTACATTTTATGTAAATAAATATATGAAAAATTCTGGCTGCAGACCCGTGTCTCTTTAACGTACATAAATCAGATGAGAAATTCCTTATTCATAGTGTCGTCATGTTTAACCTCAACCTTCAAGTGTTTATTTTTGTCATGAAACTCAACAGTTGAGTTTTTCATAGTGAGTTGACAATTTGATTAGTTGGTGATTATCCAGTTTTACTCGGTATTTTATTTTTTAAGCATATGGGTTTGTTTTTAATCGAACAATTATTGCAAGAAAGAGAAGAATTGATAGAATGGTTTATAAAAATAGTACAGTGAAAAATATTTTTGAAACTGTCTTCAAAAGCGTCATTAGTAAAAATAATTTACTAACCAGTTGCAAAATTTGGTTAGTTATAGTTATAGTTATAATAACGCTTTCATAACCAGTTGCAAAATTTTGGACATAATCGTATATTTACGTCATTTAAAAACGATGACAGTTACAATTTAAAATAAATATTTAATTTTTCAAGCCAAAGCTAGCAAAAATCCAGAATAATAATAATAAAAAATAATAATAATAATACACAAAAAAACAACACTAAGAAAAACATTCAACACAAGGCCTAGCAAGACTTTTCATCGCACACAATTGTTTTGATCATTCATAATATTTTCTTTTTAAGCTAAAGACAAATAAAAGCAATTTATTTACTTTTAAGGCAACATCATTGCCTTTAAAAAAACAACCCAATGCAATATATATTCACATTAAATTACTGAAAGCATTTATTTATTTTGAGAGAAATTTTTTAAATAATGATCAAAATATGACATTGCAAAAACGCCAATAACTGTCACCGACAACGCCTACATATATATATAACTGTCAAAATTCAGTGAAACTCTGTAAACTTATGAAAAATGTGACAATTAAAGAAATCACTTCCAATTGAATGCATATGTTTTTCGCACCTGTTCGACCTCTTTACTTAAGGCCAACCAAACCAAGGCAACCAAAATATTCGCAGCATGAATTCACATTGAAATTCGGGTACAACACCCCCCATTGTGCGTCACTAATTTAAATTTGTAAATTGTTGCTTTTAAAATATATTCTGCTGGTATATTTGGCAGAAACTCAATTGTTTCTTTTGTAAGTCGCTCGTTTGTCTTCCATATAAGACTCGTCGAAGTAAGGAGTTTGTTTTCATATATAAAAAGATGCAAATATTGAAAAAATAAATATTTGTTTATATTTTTTCTTTTTATTTCTTCCGCTTCACATAAAAACACTGATTTATGCCGACATGAACAGTTTGCTTGACTGGCTTAAACAATCATTAATTGAATTTTATCCTTTTGCTTTTGCCTGCTTGAAGTCAATGAAGATGATCTCCTGGGAGTACTCATGTTGGTTGGTGTTGCTGCACTTTTAACTCACCGCTAAAATGCGCAAATAACGGTTTTGGTTTTCTTAAGTAGTGCCTGGACAGTAACGAGATTTCACTATGTTGGAATTTGTTGTTTTGTGCCCCACTGTCTCGGGAGTCTTCTTTGTTCGAACTATTGATGGAATTTATGTTTTCTTTGTACGTCGAGCAGCAAACAACTTTATTGTTGGCGTAGGAAAGGTTAAATTTTTCTCTTAAATATAAACAGTAGCTGGTAAGGAACAGCTTTTCTTTTGACTTTTCCCTGCAGATCAATTACTTTTGCTACTGGTTTTTGTACAGAATTTATTTTCTTAGAAGTTGTTTAAGTATTTCCTGGTTGAGCTCAATGATTTTTACATTGACTTATGACATTTGTATTCGGAGTTGATTTAAATAATTGCATTCTTTATTTGAACTCTTTTTTATTTCTCCTATAGTTAATAAGATAAATCTTCAGCCCTTCTAAGCTCAACTTCCGTTTACTTAATTTTACCATTTCGTTGAGCATTTCCGATGCGTAACCACATTTCGCCCCACGTATAAGAAGTTCCTCATCATCATTAAACATACTCAAAACAACAATTTTCTAAAATTATAAAAACAAATATAGCTGGATAACTTTGAGATAAGCATTCAGCAAAATCCTTTTTGTTTTAAAGTGCATCCGTTTTATGACCCTCACGCTGGTGCTCAAGCAACGCAAACACAAGCCACGACAAGCAGTCGCCACTCAACGCTTCTCTGCATGCCATCATAGCCTTTCCACTTGACTCGCCTCTGCCATCAAGACGAATTCCAGAAATACAAATAAAAATATATTGAAAACTCGTTAAAAATCCATAATACAGCATTTTCCACTTGTTACTGAAAACTAACTTATCCCCCTCCCTACCCCTCCCACAGCTAGTCTGCTTAAGTGTCTATCTTAATGATTCACTAAGTGTTTCCAAACGTTCAGCCAGGCGGCTTGAAATACGGCTGCTTTTTCTTAGCTTTCGATCGACACAAGTGAACGACGATTTGGAATTTTCATGAAAATTCTAGAGCACAACAACAACAACACAACTATTGCTGTTCAAGTGTTTTTCCGCCAACAACGCTCTTGCTTTGTTGTTATTCATAATAATTTTATGGCATTTTAATAAAGAACGTAAAAATTTACGATCGCGCCAATGTCGATCATGCTAATCGCCGCATCGCTGAGCAGTTTTTCATCTTCATCTTGTACGTTTTGCCGCTGGATCCCCTGCTTTTTCGGTTTGATAAATTTTAAATTTAATTGAACTGATATTGAAATTTTATAATTTAATTGAAATTTTTATTCTATGGATTTTCTTTGATCTTGCGGTAGCGAGCAAACGATCGTTCGCAACAACAATATTTCAAGCAAATCGACGCATCTATAAGCAGCTTGGCGCGATTTTCTTTCTCTACTCATCTGACCACAACGCGTTGGCACTGATTTTGCTCCTATTAATTTGTCTGATAAACCAAAACTCAATTAACTTTCAATTAAGTTTTTATGTTGTTTTCACTTTTGCACAATTTTATTTTTTGAATTTTAGTTGAAAGAAACAAATTATAAACTTTTTTATGGCGCTCATAAACTTTATTGCTCACAAACAGTTGAATTTTGCATAAGTTTTTTCATCGTATTGAGTGGTTTGTTTTTGACATGATGTATGGAAAGTTATTCGGGAACTGTGATTAGTAGATTTTCAGGTTAAGAGTTGAATTTTAGATAAATTAGTTAGCATGAAGAAAAAATTGAAACAGTTCTTAGAACATCAAAGGACTTTAATTCCGCTCTGTTTAACTCTTGGTTAGACTTTTAGACAATTTTTGGAAGCCGTAGTCTTCCGGTGCGGTTGATTACGATTTTGGGCATTTTCCAAGGCGCTGATGGCTGTACTGGTGTCAGAACTTTATAATTTAATGGGACGGATGCAGTATATCTGGATATGTTTTATGTCTTAAATCAATATCAACAAAAAGAGCTACGGAATCGGTAGTTGAGTGGTAAGCGAGCTTAACTGCTAACTCAGAGGTCCCGGGTTTGAGTCCCGACTATGCCATTGTCATACGTTTACCTTTCTTTAATTGTTTTATCATTTCTAATCATCTGAAATTAAAAATTTATCAACAATATTCGATTGTCAAGGTTGTAAATGATGGAAGAGATTAGTTTGTGGATGGAATTGCTTAATAACTGTAATTGATCTAGCTTAAGGTTTAACACTTGGCTCAGATTCAAATTTTCTAGCACGTTCTGCTCTTGTTTCACTTGGTTATCCCTTTTTTTCCTACCTTTCTTACCTTTCCTACCTTTCACCCCATTGAAGAACCAAGGCAGAAATGACTGCAAAGTGTACAATAGTTATGAATTTTTACGTAATCTCCGTGAATCAAATTCATGAATTTTGATCTAGTAATGAGTCACATGAATTCTCCATTATTTCAATGTAAAAAGCTACACAAAAGAAAAATAAAACATGATAACATGAATATTTCATAAGCCTAGTGTTCACAGTTTATTAAATGTGTGCCCAAGATACATGAACCATTAAAAAAATTCGTGAATGCCATTAGAAGAAACAACCCAATTTGCAATTAAGCCAGCGCTCTTCAAACGAAGGCCTGCATTGACTGCTACTTTTGAAGACCAAACACATCCTTTACTTGCTGCTCTTATGAGCCCTTCTTGAAGGCCTTCTTTGTCTGCATAAAAGGCAGCACAACACACTTTTTTCCCTTCAAAGACTAACTTTTCATATACTTCAGGGCAACTTTTTCGATTAAAGTAAGAATATATGTAAGTTTAAAAGTATGACATAATAATGGTCCTTCTTACTGCTGTGTCAAAGTTTATAGATTGAAATGAATCTGACATAAAAAAAACATAGGAGAGAAGATAAAATCAAAGAATTCATAAAAAAAAGATGAAAGTTTTAAAAAAAAAAAAATTTTTTTAATACTTTTTGCTTACCCCTTCTTTTAGCCATTCTTAAGAAGTGCTTCTTTCAGGCCTCTTTTGAGCTATCGGTGCGGAAGGCCTGCGAAATTTTCCCATTTCATATAAAAAAGAAAGTATACTTGGATATGAGTGTGGAAGCACTTCAAAATTCATATGAAGGCCTGCTAGTAGCGCTTCGAAGTGCTGCCATTGCCGACTGGGAAAGGGTATATAAGTGAGAACAGTTCATAATATAACCCAGCAAACATTATGACTCTTAAAATACTCTTTTAATACTCATTTAAATGTGGTTTTATCATCATAATGCGTTCAAAAAGTACTCTTGTGAGTACATTTTAGTATGTTATTGGCCCCAAAATATGATTCATAATAACGACTGTTCTATGATTCTTTTTAGACTCATAGCAATGACGGTTTGAAGACTCATATATAATACTCTTTTAATACTCATATCTAGTACTATTTTAATAATCATATTCTATACTCTTTAAGACTCATATAAGAAGTATTTTAGCAACGAACATTTGTTGTAGTTCAAACAATTCTGGAAAATACCAGGATAGCATGTGGCCATAACGGACCGTTACAAAGTTTTGTGCAGTAAGTAAAAAATATGCCCGATTAAGTTCTTATTTATTTATTAGAAATGGTGCTGTTGCAATAATCCAATTCTATTATCTCATAAAACACTCGTATATAAGACTCTTTTATGAGACTTCTTAATGATTATGCATATATCACTCAATATATTATCCTTTTATGAGTCTTTTTTATGAAAATTCTTATTACCATCATATTTAGGACTTTTTAATGAGTGTCTTCTATGTGTGCTTATAGCAGATAAAATAATGACTCTTTTGTGAGTCTAATTTTTGAATAATCATATAATGGTCATACTAAAGACTCTTTCATGAGTCCTTTTAATGAGTCTTCATAAAACATGCATAAATAACACTCTTTTTATAGTCATTTTTTGGAGAGCCTCATAAAATGTTTGCAGGAAAGTAACAAAAATACATGAATCTCATGTACATATACAAGGAAAACGTGAATTAATTTATGAGTTTAGTGACCAAAATTCATATAATTCATGCACAATACAAGGTCTGCAAAAATAACTCATAAGATAAGAGTAAAAAAAGTGTATAAAATGCATGTACTTATACACTAGAAGCGTGAACTACTTTATGAATTTAGTCAACAAATCTAGTTTGACTCAAAGCTGCAAAAAACCATTCCAAGAACGACCTTATAAAAGTCGACTTAGAAATCTGCCAGTTTATTATACCCTAAACCTGAAAGGTCAGGGTATATTAACTTTGTGCAAACGTTTGTAACGCATAGAAGGAAGCGAGTCCGGTATAGAAAAGTATATATATTCTTGATCAGCGTCACCACGTGAGTCGAGCTATCCATGTCCGTCCGTCCGTCCGTCCGTCCGTCCGTCCGTCCGTCCGTCCGTCCGTCCGTCCGTCCGTCCGTCCGTCCGTCCGTCCGTCTGTCCGTCTGTGTGTTGTCCGTATACAAAGGATAAGAAGAAGGAGTTGAGATAATTGGATGAAACTTCGTACACATGGTTAAATGGACCCAAGGATCTGCACTATTGAATATTTTTGGAATCCGCCCACGGACACGCCTACCTCCCCTACAACGCGAAAATTGAAAACTGCATAACTCAGCTCATAATTAATCTACAACAATAAAATTTGATATATATGTGTTTTGTACCAACACAAAGATGTCATCGAAAAACGGGTGTCGTCCGCTAACGCACACGCCCACCGCCCATACAACTCAAAAATTGAAAACGCAATAAATAAGCCTGTGTTTAACCTAAAGAGCTAAAATTTGGCACATATGTTTTTTATGACAAGACAAAGATGGTTTTGAAAAATGGACATCATCCGCCCATGGACACGCCTACCTCCCCTACAACGCGAAAATTGAAAACTGCATAACTCAGCTCATAATTAATCTACAACAATAAAATTTGATATATATGTGTTTTGTACCAACACAAAGATGTCATCGAAAAACGGGTGTCGTCCGCTAACGCACACGCCCACCGCCCATACAACTCAAAAATTGAAAACGCAATAAATAAGCCTGTGTTTAACCTAAAGAGCTAAAATTTGGCACATATGTTTTTTATGACAAGACAAAGATGGTTTTGAAAAACGGACGTCATCCGCCTATGGACACGCCTACCTCCCATACAACCCAAAAATTGAAAACGCAATAAATAAGCCTGTGTTTAACCTACAGAGCTAAAATTTGGCACATATGTTTTTTATGACAAGACAAAGATGGTTTTGAAAAATGGACGTCATCCGCCTACGGACACGCCTACCTCCCATACAACCCAAAAAGTTTAAAACTCAATAAATAAGGTTATGTTTGTCATAGAGAAATTAAATTTGGTATGTATGTATTTTATACCAAAACTAAGGTGTGTTCAAAAATTGGGAGTAATCCGTCCATGAACACGCCCACCTCCCATAGCGAAAGCACAATAAGGGCATTAACTGTGAGCTACAGGAATAAAACTTGGTATGTGTAAATTTTTCTTCAACATTTAAATGCATATAAAATATAGGCTTCATGCGCCTACGGACACGCCCATTTATAATACAATTTTTTTTGTTTTTGAAAAGTGGGTTTAGGGTATTTCATAGTCGGCCTAGACCGACTTTAGACTTTCTTTACTTGTTTTTTTTTGTTTTTATAGAATTATACTTCTTGTGGTTTGTCCTTTAGGTCAAACATTTTTTGTACTAAATTCGTTAAAATATATATCCGTGCATTAAGTTGGGAAATGCATTTATAACATAAAATATAACATTGCCTGACTTGTCAAACACTTAAGAAAAGAAAAACCGAAAGAGTGGATCTATCTGTACGATCCAACACTTCACACCTTATTTATTGACTATTGCGATATGGCAAAGCTTTGCAGCACATCTCGATAGCCATAGAAGTTATAGTTAAACACTCAAGCGCATACACACACACACACACACACACAGCCATACCCACAAACTATACCTATACAAACATCAACGAATTTTCGCAGTTTGTAAGATTTCCCAAGTGCGATATCCTCGCTGCAATGCAACGTTGTACAATATTTTATATTTTTTTGCGCTTTTGGACCCCCGAGGATCTGAAGCGTTAATGTGAATTATTAATAAGAGGCGGTACAGGGGTGCTAAATAAATGCAAGTGGATGAGCTTAGATGTTGCAGAAAATGCCAGCAAGGAAGAGCTTTAAGACAAAGGATGCGAAACTGCATAAAATGCTTTGATTTGAAGCCGCAACGCCTGCAATTGTATTTAGCAACAACAACAACAACAACAACAACAATAATACTGAAAAAAGTAACAATTCTGCGCTGCTCTGTTGTGCTGTTGGCTGCCGGTGATGCTGCCGCTAATCAAGATTTTTCCGCTTCCACGGCTGCTTCAACTTTCAACTAATCAGGCGGTGAGATTTAAAAATGAGGCTACACGAGTTGAGGTTCTATCAAAACCACAAATAAGAAGTTGTAGAACAAAAAAAATAAAAACAAAGTATAAGAAGATGAAGCAGCAGCCAATGCTAGGATGTTTTCGCCGTTGTTGTTGTTTGATTTAGGCTCGTTCGCGGCGATAAGCAACACATTAAAAATCCATAAATCAAAGCGATAAACATGATTCGACGCCGCCGCAGCGTAGCCAAAGTCACCGCATGTTTTATTGGCTATTGTTTTAGCTGTATTTTGATGTTGTTGATGTTGTTGTTGTTGTTGTTTATTCTGTAGATTTCGGCGCATTTGTCGGTGTCAGATTGAAATAAGGTAAGCCCGCAAAGAAAAAAAAAACAGACACACAAACTCGAAATTGGCGAAATCATGTTGGAAAATTAGGAGGCACGTTTTAAGCCAACGGCAACGAAGTAGTTTCATCGAAATATTTCAGTTTTAGAGATGCAGAGTAGCAAATGTGTAGAAAAAGTTGAGTAAAAAATTAGTAAAATAGTTAATGCAGTAGACATCTAGTAAAACAAATGTCCTTTATAGTGAAATCTCTGCTCAACATAAAATTTTTGTCAATGCTACCATTTATTTTTTCTTGAAATTATTATGTTGAACAAAGTTTTATCAAAAATATATTTCACACATGTTTAAAATTTTCATTTTACTGGAGTTAGAGATTTCGTCACATGATTACTTTTTTGTATTTCATGGTTGAACATGGTTATCAAACAAGAAGAACATTTTTATCAAGGAAAACATTTTGAAGGGAAAAATAAAATTTATATTATTTGGGAGTATTGTTGGTCATAAGAGCACAAAACTAATGATGCCGTTAAAATAAAAAACGACCAAGCAAACATTTTTGAGTTGTCATGCCGAAAATGTTTGTTTGAAAAAAACCTTCTTTTGACCTATTTTTCAAAACTAAATTGCTTTCAAATTTTTAATAAATTATTTGGTGAATACATGCAGGGTGGTGTCTTTATAATTTAGTGTATAGAAAAATCGTCAAATTTAAAAAAAAAATGAACAAAACATTAAAAAACGTGTTCGGATATTGTGGGCTTTCGTAACGTATTATTTCATGTACATGTTGCCCACGGCTACACCTGAGGTGGTTCATCTGTAAGCTCTAGTTTTGGCATGCTTTTCCCAGCATTTCAGTCATATCACCAATGGCAGTTGTTATGTTAAAAGTCGGTATCATCGCACGGTACCTTGCTTCATTCACATTAACAAAAGAACGTTCTAGTCATGCCGCCGGCCCACAAACCGCTTCAAGCCGTGCATTTTTCCAAGTAATACACAGTGCAGTGATTCATACAAGTTAGCTAAAAAAAAAAATTATTTAAGGATTTTGAAAGATAGAGGATGCAAAAACAAGCAACAAATTTTAAAAAACGTTCTAGTACCGAAACTTTTCTGTGTAGAACTTTTTGCAAAGGCGTTTTAGAAAGACTAGTAAACCTGTTGCCCGAGTTCGAGCAATTCAATAAAAATTAAATGTTAGCAACATTATAGACGTTTAATTTATGATATTCTATTCAAGCAGCTTTTTCCTCAATAACGATATATTCAGTCTCAATAATGATATAAAAGACCATCATCTGAATGTTTAAAATTTATGATCTGACACTTAATTTTTAAATGTAACTGTCAAAATACGAAGACGGACTTACACTAATATAACTACCGATATAAACATTATTACTATTCAACAAAACCGCTGCTTAACTTTTAAAGCTATAAATAATAACTAATTTAAATAAAAACTAATTTTAAATATATTTTAGAAAAAAAATAATACTAACAAGGAAAGGTGACAGTCTCTGATCATTCAGATATGAAAATATTTTTTTTATTTAAATTTTATAATAAAAAACATTAATTTTAAAATAAGTCCATTTCCATCAAAGTGCATTTCGGCTTAAATTCGATTTGATATGGTTTTTTTAAAAAAAACATTATATTTTTGATAGATCTTTAAAAAAGTACCACTCACTGCAATTTTTTGGTAAATATTTTTTTAATTCAAAATTTGTATTATTATCTCTCATTAATATGGTTTACTGTAAAAATGTATAAAGAGATAAGAATTATGTAAAATATTTTTTGTTTTAAAATTTGAAAAATTAACAAGGGGGTACCCTTGTGAAACGTGAATATTTAAGTCATTTTTACTTTTGTGATTAACATCTGGTATTTAACACAATATTAATTAAAGCATATTAATAAAGGGTGAGATTCAAAATTTTGAATTAAAAATAATTAATAAAAACTTGCATTGAGTGGTACTTTTTTAAAGATCTATCAAAAATATAATGTTTTTTTAAAAAAACCATATCAAATCGAATTTAAGCCGAAATGCACTTTGATGGAAGTGGGCTTATTTTAAAATTAATGTTTTTTATTATAAAATTTAAATAAAAAAAAATATTTTCATATCTGTAGTGGAATTCTGTAACACATTTCGGTAGATATTCGGTGTCGCAAAGCTCTGTTTGCGATAATTTTCGGAAAATGGTATTCAGTAAACACCTTTCCCGATTTTGTCGATGAAAGTATCGAAAAGTTTGTCGGAAACTTGCGACGAATATTTTGTTGACGATAAGTGAACCGAACAAATTTGTAGGCAACCGAATTTCGTCGCAAAGTACAAGTTAGTGAATACCGTTTTCGGTATGACAACCGAGAATAGTCGCAAATTGCGATTCCGATCCGAAGTTGAGAACAAGTTACAGAATCCCACTACTGATGAGTTATTCATTCACAAAGTTGATGTTTTGAAATTATAAGAAGATTTTTATGATTTTTACTGTTAAAAATCAAAAAATTTTTTTTAAAGAAATATGAAAAAATGCATTCCATTTCTTTTGCATATTGTAAAAATGTCAATATTTGGTACTTTGGATGATTAAAACTATTGTTTACTGGTGCGATGAGACTTACAAGAAAAAACACACATTTTGTATGGAAGCCCTATGAAATGTCAACTTTTTTGATAAAATATTTAAACATAAGAATAGGCCATAAGAAAATAAAATTTTTGATACCCATATTGGGTACTTTTAATCTAATAAAATTATTTCTCTAAACAAAATAAATGTATTTCAATAAAACAAAAATTTTTTTTATAAATAGTAACAAATTCAAAAAAACAAAAAAAAGGTAAGTTTACAGATTGCCTTAAATTCAACATAAATTAATATGAAATAATTGTGTCAACATACTTCTATGATATCGACTAAACATTACTTAAAATTACAACAACAAAATAACAACAAAATTTTTTTTATGTAAAATTGATGCCATCGTGTGTGGTTTTGTAAGAGCTTTCGTTTGGTACCAAATTTGTAAATGTTTTCATGGAAAATAGCGAAATTAAAGGAAAAAAACGAAATTTTCGCTGATTTTGGAACGCGAGTTTGACACCCTAAGCCATCGATTGAGCACATATAAAAAAATACGTTGACCTTAGATTTTTGTCTTCTATCACATATCCGAAAATCATTCAAATCGGAGACTGTCACCTGGGGACCTTTCCTTGTAAGATATAATTAAAAAATTAATTAAAAATACTTACAGAACACCTCCAACATTAAATTATAACATATTGCGATGAAAAAACGCCAAAAAACCCAAAAAATATTTTATTTTGAAAACCGTTAAAATTTGACTGAGTTCTTTGTTCGGAAAGTGGAATTTTTGATTTGGAACTGCATTTTTCGGACAATTGACATTTGAGGAATGCATAAAAGATTATTTTGGTTAAAAATTTTTAGTTTTAAAAAAAACTAAAATTCGATCAATTCATAAGCTCTTCTTAAACTAAATTTTAAATTGATTAAATAGCGGATTTTTGCACAAAAATTTTATTTCTGTTTGAAAAGGTTGGGAGTCCCCTGAAGTGAAATCACAATTTTTAAAAGTGGTTTGCACATCTACAGCCTAAATCTGATTAAATGAAATCTGAATCGATAAAATCGGTCTATTGGTCTGGGAGGAGTTGAAGTCACAATAAAATCCTTAGCCTATTAATTATATAGATACGCAGGATGATTAAAACAGATTTGTGGCTATAACTTTTTATTGGTTGGAGCTATAATAAAACTTTCTTCAAATATAACTTTCTTCTTGAAGCTTGTTGAAGACTTTAAAAATATAAAAACAACATTTTAAAAAATGTAATTTCGTGCAAAAAATCATAGGGGTTAGCCTTGTTTTTTCGATGACGCATAGTATTTATTAATTTTTTTGTCATACAAAACAAATGCGCCTTAAAAAAACACAATATTATAAAAGAAAAACAAAAATGCAAATTTGAATTTTTTTTTATTTTTACAACAAAAACAATTTCTATACCATTTTTTGAGAAAACATTCAATTAAGTGGACTCTTTTTAAAGGCAATGATTAAAATATAAATAATAAAGTAACGGTAAAAAATTTTTTTTTAGTCAATTAATTGCAATTAAATACAAAAAAGAAATAAATAAAATCTTTTATAAACTGACAGAGATATTCGCTTCCAAATATAGAACGTTAAATTTCAGATAGTTTTTTCTCTGTATTGCCGTTTGGTAAAAATACACGTTAAACAACTACAGGCAATATTATGAAAATTTGATTATATCGACCTGTTTACTCAGACTACTGCATTGAATTCAAATTATGTGAGTAGGGGAAGAGTGGCATGAAAGAGCCAGTTTTAAAAAAGTTAGAAAATATATAAAAATAATTAATAAAATTATAATTCTTGTTTCAAAAGTATTTTCTCATTCATTTATGAATGTAATACCATGAAATATTTTCCAAATGAACAATATTCTTGGACCTGTAGCCATTTATAAAAAACATGAAATTCGGCTCTTTCATAACACATGGGCATTGAAAGAGCCAACCAAAGTTTTGAAAGAGCCATCTTCTTATTACAAGACTTAACACGAAAAATAACGAATATTTTATTAAAAATATTAATTGTTATTATAAAAAGTATTGTTTTTACAAAAACAAATTAAATAAATAAAAAAATTCAAAACTAAAAACAAAAAATAGTTAAAAAACTTAAAAATATTTTTAGCAAAAAAATTAAATCGCTTTGAAGAAAATCTATAATAGTAAGACCTATTCCAAAAACAAAATAAGAGGTTTAAAACACTTAAAAACATTTTTGACAAAAATAATTTAAACTTCCTTAACGCTTCTTCATACCACCGCAACCCAGCTCTTTCAAAACATATTGTCCAAAGAAACATAACCTCAAAAATTAGTATGAAATCAAGATTTTTCCGGCAAAATAAATATGTTATTGGTAGGCCTAATATATCCATAAAATTATAGTATAATAATATTACTGTTAGTTTTAAGACGTCACAAAACAAATAAAATGTTCTGAAAAACTTACTTAATGATGAAGAAATTCAAAATACGATACACCATCGTCGTTTATTATCAGTGAACTGTCAAATGTTCGAGGGTGCCATATGGCGAGTATTGCTTCTTAAAAATTATAATTTAAGAAGCATTCGTATGAAAACTACCGCGTAAATCAAGGTGGCTCTTTCAAAAAAACGTTCCACTCGTCAAAAACGAAAACATAATTCTCCCACCGTTGCACATCAAACTTGGACTTATGAAAAACACCGTCAAGGCGTTAGACAAAGAAAGCGAAGCATTCACATATTTGAAAACGATTTTTCCAAATCTTTCTGATGCCAAGATAATAGAAGGTGTCTTCGTTGGACCGCAAATAAAAAAGGTGTTAAGCGATCTTCAATTCGCAGAACTATTGTCACCAGTTGAGGCAGCGGCGTGGGATTCTTTTAGGACGACTGTTTCTAGCTTCCTCGGGAACAATAAAAGTGAATCTTACGAGAAATAGTCAACGAGTTGCTCAAGAACTATAAAAAGATGGGCGTAAATATGTCTCTGAAAATTCACTTTCTGCACTCCCATTTGAATTTTTTTCCGAAGAATCTCGGTGACGAGAGCGATGAACATGGGGAGAGATTCCAACAACAAATGAAAGCAGTTGAGAATCGGTACCAAGGATTTTGGGACGAAGGAATGATGAGTGACTATTGTTGGTTTTTCATCAGAGAAACCGATCCCAAATTAAATAAACGACAAAACAAGATTTCTAATCATTTTGAATTTCTGAATGATAAATAAAAATTATTTACAATGTAAATAACAATAAAAATGATTTAAGGGAACAATAAAAATTATAAATAATCTAATATATAAAAATCTCGTGTCACGGTGTTAGTGTATGAACTCCTCCGAAACGGCTGGACCGATTTCAATGAAATTTTTTTTTGTTTATTAAGTGGGTATGAGAATAGGTTATAAAGTATTTTTTATCTTCCTACCCACGAGGGGCGTGGCAGTTTTTCAAGAAAAGAAATTTTCGGTTTTACTTTCGTTCATAAATCCCACATAAATGAAAGTCGGTACGAACTTACTGTTGACACGCGTCCTTCGACTGTCAAATTTGAGCGATCTTTGTAAAGAGGGGCATGGCAGCGCCCACACAATTAAACTTTTTGATATGGAATAGATTTGGAACTTGATGTTGTATAACAGTAAAGCTCAGTTTGAAATAACTGATTGGTCAGGTCTTTCAATTATAAAAAAGTCACGGGCATTCGAAAACGGGGCGTGGCTACGCTCATGCAAGTTGAATTTTCAATACAGAATAGCTATGGAAGTAAAATTCACATAACATTTTAACTCAGAATGAAGTTACTATTTGGTGGTGTCCTGCTTCTGGAGGACTACAATGGCCATTTTAACGGGGGTGTGGCTCCACCCATATAAGACACATTTTTTAAATTGAATCGCTTTGGAAATAACAGTCACAGATCAAATAAACTCGGTTTGGAGTAACCATATGCGGATATCCTACTACTCGAATATAATCGCAAACTAAAACGGGTATTGGACAAGGAGTGTGGCTCCACCCATAAAAGAAAATTTTTTTATTTAATAGCTTTGAAAATAATGGTCAAAGAATATTGAAACTCAGAGTGGAGTTTGTCTATTGACAATCTGGAACAGGCATTGGACAAGGACGGCAGCAACGCGCCGGGTACCAGCTAGTAATTATATACTATTTTAAATAATGTAAAAATAATGTAAATTATTAAAAGAACAATAAAAATTAAGAATATATTTACAACAACCTTTATTACAACAAGCTTTAGTTCTCATTTTTTTTATGGCAATAAAATAAGTCCAAATGCATAAATTGATAATCACACAATTTGGGTGATTTCGTTCCATTGAACACAACTTTTTCATTTCTCAATAGATTTTCTTCAACAATAGCTTATTTTTTTTGGAAAAATAAAGGCTTTTAGTAAAAAATATCAAAAGTAACAAAATATTTTGATTTCTTAACAAAATTTGCAACTATTTTGTCTTTTTTTGGAAATTTTTCTGAAAAATAAAAAAAATCCCCAAAATTTGAATTTATTCCGCCAAAACTAAAAGCTCTACCAAAAAATGATGTGTGCATTGTTTGTAAGAAATTTTATTAGCTTTTATTTGATATATCATTTGTTTAATTACTGTTATTGGTTCTGGAGATATATGCAATTAAGTGGAACCAACTTTTTTTTTCGTTGAAAACCCTACAGTGGGCAATATCTCGAAAACGGAGTAACAGAAAAAAAAAATTTTTTTTTCGGAATTAGCGACCGATTTTACATGAAAAAAGGATAGTGGCATTCAAAGTACAAACAACTTTTCGTTATTTGTAAACCAGTGTTATCAGTGAACTGACATATGTTCGAGGGTGCCATATGGCGAGTATTGCTTATTAAAAATTATAATTTAAGAAGCATTCGTATGAAAACTACCGCGTAAATCAAGGTGGCTCTTTCAAAACTTGGCTCTTTCATGCCACTCTTCCCCTACATACAGTTTCAAAAAATTATCAACTATAATTTCAATAAAAAACAAATTTTAGAAAATTATCAATTCATCGTTTTTTATTTTTATTAAGGACTTTCTATATAGGACCAACTTTTATTTCAATTTTTCAACTTAAAGGAATAAAAAAACAACCTTTCATTTGAATTTATTAATTTTTAGGATAGAAAAAGTCAACTTTTATTTAAATTTTTCAACTTTTTCGGTTAAGTAATTTGCCTCTAGTTAAATTGTTATCTTCTAGCGTTGAGAAGACCTTTTTGTTAAATTTTTTAACTTGTTGAGTAGAAAAAGATAACTTAAAGTAAATTTTTTTCACCTTTTTCGGTTGAAAAGTTGGTCTTTTAATAGTATTGCTAACTACTTGGATTGAGAAAGTCAACCTTTCTGTTGAATTTTTCAATTTTTTCGGTAAAAATGTTCGTTTTTTACCTTTGTAGTTGAAATTTTTAACCTTTTCGTTGAATAATTTGACCAAAAATTTTAATTATTCTACTAAAATAGAATTTCATATTATTTTCCTTTTATTTTACTTTTAGATCTAAATTTTTCTACATTAAAGTATGTTCATTCAATTTTTAGAGGCTCAATTTTAGTCCTTGGCCTTGGGTGCCACAAGCTCTTAGGCCGGTCCGGTGTCTCCCTTATGTTTTGCAATTGTTTGTAAGGTGGGTATAGAAGAAGAATAAGGGATTTGAAATTTTTCGCGAAAATGAGAGTTTAATGCGTCATTTTCAACGTACCAGTAATTTTGAGCTTTTGCTTATAGCGAACGCGTTATATTTAGTTGGTGAAGAGATTTTGAACGCAAAAAAGAAATTAATCATGCTAAAGAAATGTACCATGTACATTTTAAATTTCTTTTTAAAATCAACCGATCAAATTTTCAAGGAATTTCTTGAAATAATTTCATAGCTCTACATTTGCGCCGAGCGAAAGAATCACATAAATTAAGGAAAATGTTACAAATTACTGATTTCGGTATTCATTCCTTGTCGCTAAATGTGAAAATTTTTCATAATATATTTACTGCGCTTAACAAAGTTTGACAGTTAGGGCACAGCGAAAGATTTTCAGAACGTTTGCAAAATAAATACTTGTTTATGCGTACTTTCAGACCGACTTGAAATTTGAAAGAACCGATTTAAAATGAGGTTTTTTTGAATCGCTTTAAAACTTTCAAGACGGTTTGAAGTGCTGTGAATGCTATGCAGTGGTTTGAGTCATAGCGACTTTGATTATATCGACCTGAAGCGTTGGATAAACGTGGTAATATACATGCATGTAATTTGGCTTAGCTTTAAATTATATGATATTAAAAAAAAATTTGCGAGCTTGTGCGATGCATAATCCTTTCGTATTAGTAAAAATACATTAAAATTCTTCAGAAAACCTTTTTTTCGTTTTCATACGGTTTCATACCGAGTATTATGTTATCCAAAATGTTCATATTTTTTGTTGTTTGCAAAAAAAAAATTTTTAGTTTTGTAAAAATTTGATGAGTCGATATAAAAATGACATATTTTTTTCTTATTTGGTTCAGAGGAACATACTTTTGGCTACTTTCATAGTTTTTCTTTAATTTCTAAATCATTGGAAACAGTTTAAATCTTTCATATTTGTCAAAAAATACATTTAAAAAAATGTTTTCTCTCAAAAATATAATTTTTTGGGTCACTTTATTCCGTCTTAACTTTAAATAACTTAAACTTAATAACATAACTTAAAATCTATCAAAATTTGATTTCGACTTTTTTCCGACTTAATTGACCAATCACTGCACAGAATTAGTAGCTCATGAACTGCCTCTGGCTTTCATATTTAAGGAATGAGAATGCTATTTGGGTGCAAGTGGTTTTGATTCCAGAGCGTAAAAACAGAATCAAAGTCGTAAAAACACAAAGTCCGAAATGACAAAAAATCTGAGGCCAACTAAAAAATAAAAATTCAGTTTCATAAAAACCCTTACTAATTTTTTTTTTACAGAAGAGCATTTTTAAAATTTCGAGTAACGTGTTATTTTATTGTTTCTTTTACCAAAATCTGATGATACAGTTTGTAATTTTGAAAAAATTACAATCAAGCAATCTTGAATGGGCGTAGAAGAAACTTGCAGTTCTTAACTAGTTTTTGTATATTTAATAAATTTTCTTCAACTCTTTCTCTTCTGATTCGAATAAGAACCTAAATCCATTTAATCGCTTAAGTGTCGAAATTTTTTGGCTTCTTCATAACTGCTAAACAATCGATATTTTCACTTTTGACTGGCTGACACAGCCAATAAAACAGCTTGCTTGTGCAGACGCGCGTGACATCTGTCGGCAAAAAATCACAATTTTATTTGCATAGCCAAATTACTTTATGGTCTGATGCAGAAGGCAGCAGCCCAACATTTAGTCTGTCTGTCAGTCTGCCAGCGCATCACTCATGCCGACACTCAGCTAAAGTCAGCAAGCAAGCAAACACAATATGCGATAAGCCAAAATAAATAGTTTGGAAACCAGTGCAGAGTAGTAGCAGAAGAAGAAGAATATTCAAATGAGTCTTCATGCAGGCAACAACCCTGCAACAAGCTGTATTGGTTGAGTCAGCTAGAGACTTAATTGCAAAATTTTTGAAAAGTCTGGCTATCATTTTCACGCCGTTACCAACACGCAGTTAGTTTGCTGCATAATTAAAAAATCGCATTGTTGTTATTGTTTTTGACTTCTTCTCTGTATAGATTGTCGTCGGTTTGTTTGTTTTTCGCAGGATAAACAAAAGGATTAACAATGTCGAAATGACTTTTGTGCCCTTAATTTGCATAAATATTCGTTTGCAGCCAACCATACAGAACTTAGTTGAAAGTTTTAATTTAATAAAATTGAGCTGCCTTCCTCCTTGATTCACCCCAACGTGACTGTTGGCAGAATTTACATAAATAAATTAAAAAAATATTATTTATCGCTGTCGAGTTCGGTAGCGCAAGGATTTCATATGCAAATTAATATCTCACCGTTACTCATGCCGTGATTGTGGTGATTTCTGACACCAAAGTGTCAAGCTGGATGGGGAGGAAGGCAGTTGTCACACGGTAACGCCTCTTTCAACGCCACTGACTACACTGACTACAAAACGTAAATCAAAAGTTTATGGGTAGCACTTCATTCTATCCGCCTCTTCCATAACACAGCAATTACTAGCCAAAACGTGGCTTTAATCTGGCAATTAGGTTAACCTGTGGTAAGGCTCTCAACTTAAGTGCCTGCCTTCTTTCTATTAATTTGGGCATTTCTTCAGCTATTGTTGTTCGTTTTGTGGATTACATGGCTTAGCTGCTTCATTATTCTGGCATACCTTGTTGATGCGATTGTTTGTTTGGCTGAGTTTTGCTACGTGTCTTGGTGGACTAAAATGGTCGCTTGTTCTGCACAAAATTAATTTATTTCTTCAATTATTTTCGAAGATATGCCAAAGTGATTTGATGAAGAATGATTTTTTTTTTCTTTATATGAAATCCTTTGTGATCCATTTATTTAACCCTTTTTCTCATATTAGTTTGAATTTCCGATAGACAACTTTTGCCATATTTTCTTGGTTGAACAGAACAAATGTTTCATAGATTAGATCTGTTCTATAAAAGGGATTGGAATAAAATAACCAAATCAAATCATGGAAATTGCTTGGTATAACTTTGCTAAATTACAAATAATGACCGAACTAGTTTCATTTCAATACCAAAACAGCAACAACAACAAGCATATAAAATGCTTTAGAAAAGCAAAAAAGAAACAGAACAAACTAACCCAACCGATATCTAACCGCCATAAAAATAACTCTATTACTCAAAATCACTTTCGCCGGATTAGTTTTATTTAAGTTCCTAACATGCCAACGACAACAGTTCACAAGCACCACTCGTCCTGCCCACGCTAATCCTGCAGAAAATACAACAATTTACAAGGCATAACAACAATGCAGCAATAAATACAATCCAATTGACCAAATTAAATCACATCCTTGTTGTTTTTTGTTTTTTTTTTTAGTTTATTTTTGAAAGCACCACCACGTCCTGCTCGTTGGAAGCAACTCTTGTTGTGGCAACGCATATTGCAGAAAGTGAAATAAAAATGAAAATAATGAAACGAAAGCCATAAATGGATCAACTCTCAAACGTGCGCACCTGAGTCACCACGCACACAGACACACATGTACAGGAACATTTTTATGAGCCGCATATCCGGCTTCCGGCCAACAGCCCATTCCACCAACATCAACAACGCCACCACCACCATCACCATCAACAACAACAGCTTCTCATCAATCGACTTTGTTCGCTATGCTGTGGCTACCGCTGCAACAAATCAGTGGCAGGATTTTTTACGATTAACTACATAATTGAAATCCCGAGAAAAGAAACCGAAAAAGAATTTTAATTAAACTGTAATAAAGCAAATCCTTGAATGACTGCCAGCCGCATGCACTGCCGAGTGGCCGTTGAAGCAGTCGTGTGTATGTGTGTATATGTGTATTTTGTTAAGGATACCTTCCGAATGAGGTAAATCAGCGCTAAAGCGTTTAAGCCACTCGCAAGATGATGTCCTTTTACGAGTTGTGGAAAAAAACCACAAAATTCCTACAAAGCGCCAAACACACAAACAAATTTAATGCATAAAAGTAAAAGAAGCTGTTGTTGCTAAAAAGGACCTTCGCTAAGGCTGACACAGAGACTGAGGCTGAGGCTGAGACTAAGGCGAAGAGGTTCAACGCTTAATAATGCAATAAGCTTAAAATAATGCCTCATCAAATGTGCTGCGCCCCGCCCCGTCACTTCAATCAACTAAAGATAGAGCAATAATAACAGCAACAACAACAACAACAAGAACAAGAACAACAACAACAACAACAACAACAACAACAACAACAACAACAACAACAACAACAACAACAACAACAACAACAACAACAACAACAACAACAACAACAACAACAACAACAACAACAACAACAACAACAACAACAACAACAACAACAACAACAACAACAACAACAACAACAACAACAACAACAACAACAACAACAACAACATCAACAACAACAGCAACAGCCTTAGCCTCAGCCAGATCAAAGGGAGGCAAATTGCTGCAGCAAATTGAAGAAGATTTATCGCAAGGATACGTTTACGCGCGCAGAGAGTGTCATAAAAAAGTTTATGTTGTGGAAAAAATTGCGGATAAACAGCGACAGCATAAAAAATCGAAAAGAACGAAGTAAATAAAAAATAAAAAAATTTGAAAAAAAATCTCTTACAATTCAACAAAGGGCGGGCGGTGGCGGCTGTTGCTGCTGGAAGCTGACAGCAGCAGCAGCAGCAGCAACAAGAAACAACCGCAAAATGGCTGCTAAACTGACAAGCGAACTTTATTTCATTGTTTTTATCATTTATTTTGTTTGTTTTTTTTTTCAAAATGGCAAACAGGATTACCGAGCGCGCACAACGAGCACTTCTCAAGGATGCATGAGGACGCAGGTGCTGCTTCTAAGTGGCAGCGAGCAGCACAAATAGAACAAGCGAAGAGCGGAAAAAAAAATTCAAATATTGTTCAATCTTTTGTGAAATATGATAATAAACGACGGCATATGCAGCAGTAATCGAAGGATATAAAGCTAGAAAAATGGTGGACAGACACAATAGGATAATAAAAATAATAATTTCACTGAAAATAATCAGTAAAATAGAAGAATTAAAAAGAAATGGGTAGGAGAAATACATACAAAAATGGAGTTTAGAAGTTTGAGGCTTCTTAAGCGCTTCAAGAACCTTGGCTTACATTCTCGGTATAGTGTTAAAAGAAGATAGCAATAACTTTACAAATAAAATAAATTTGTTGTAAACTAAAACTTTTGGAATGATATATATATAAACTTTGATTTAAAGTTGTTTTTAAAAATCGCAAAAATATTCGATTTTTAAGGCCAATATTAATTCTGTGTTGACAAGGAAGAACCACTAAAGTCGAGTTAGGACAAAATGAGATTATTCATTTCTTTGCTTTTTTTCGCAACGAAAAACACTAGTACTCAAATTTTTATGGTTATACCTTGAAAATTAAATGTTTGAGGCCATCAAACCTAAGCAAAAAAGTACCCTGGCTTTTGATAATAAATAGCAATTTTCTTCTGAAATTTTCAAAATGAGTTTAGCTGTTATTCCTTGTTGACACAGAATTAGTAATAATATTAAAAAATTTTGAAATTTGTTTTCAATAATTTTGTAAGTGCTTTGTGTCAGCAAATGTGGGAATTATATTTTGTACCTTGGAAATTTTGTGTATGGTGGAGATGTCTCTTGGGATTTCGTACCGCTTTAATTCTATAATTCTATTTATTTAAATCAAACTTTATTGCTTGCCCTTTGATTTTGCTGGCAAAATGTTCAGAAAAAAATAGTATTGTAGACAATCTGGTAAAATAGTATATAAACTTATTAATTAACAAAAATTTTATATTATATTATATTAATTTATTAAAATTTAACTTTTTAAAATTTTAAGATTTTAAAATATTGAATTTGAAGTGATAAACCTGTATAGTGTTACCACTTCCATTTTAGCTCAGACACCAGGGGCGCAACCAGGAATTTTTTTTGGGGGGGTTTTATCAAATGTAGAATTTATATATAAAAACAATTTTACGTAATTACAGCGGCTGAGTTGTAGCGGTTAGTGCATTCAATTTTTGCACTAATGATTCCTTGTTCAAACTTCAGTCACGACCAACAACATATTTTTATTTTTTTTTTTTTTAATTAAAACGGTCACTGTCAGGGCATTTTGTCCGTACATAAGGTGAACAGTAGTGGTAGCGGTCGTTTTAGAATTAACTGGCTTCAACGTTGTTTAGGATCTGTTCGGCCAAAATATTTTACAAGCACCAGTTGAAGGCCGTTTAATGGATTTTTTTCTGGTTTGGCAGTTGTACGAAGGTTATAAGGCTTGAGCTAAAATATTTTCATTTTTGCTCGGGTCCCAATAAGGTCCCAATAAGAAATAAATAAGAATTCAGAAAATAATACCTACCTTTCTCCGATAAAAAATTTCTCTATTTTCGTTAATTCAATTAGAATAAATTTTCAAATAAATATTTCTTCACTTATGGGAAATGGAAATATTTCAATGTCTCTAATAATGATAAGTATTTTTCTCGCACAAAAAATTCTCATTTATAGAGAAAAATTTAAGGAAAATGAAAAATTTTTACTAAATTTTGATAAAAAATTCATTGTGCGAAGTATTTTCTTAAATAAAATGAAATTTTTTTCAAAAATAAAAAAGTCTTATTCTCTAAAAACGATATATTTCTATATATTTCCCTTTTTCATGGAAGCTTTTTATCATTTTTAGGGATTTTTTAGTACCACATTTAGAGAAAAGTATTCTCTGGAGAAACTCTATAACATATTTGAGTGCAGAGAAAATTTTTCATTCATACATCACTTCGTTGTAAAAATACCCAATTGGATGGCACTAGCTTTAAAATTCGTCCTTTAGTGAGCACTAATTATGCTCAATTCTGAAAGTAAAAACCGCTAAATTTCTGACACTTGGAATGAAAAACAAAGAGTCTGAATTTGAAAAAAATCGTTTGGTATTACTTGTCCAATGCGCAAATGCTGACGAAATCGAAATAATATATTTTTAACGATAGGTCTTTCCTACACTTTTCCTAAATCGGTTAATATTTGCGCAATTTTGAGGGATTTTCATGAAACTGATTTTGAAAATCCAATGGAAGATTATGAATAAGGTGTATAACTATATTTTGCCACTGGATGGGCGAACAGAAGAAAAATTAAACCAACATATTTTTTTCCTAATAAGCCATAATTCCTTAATATCGGATAATATTTAAAAATCTTGAGAAATTTTGTGAAACGGATTTTGGAAACAACGATGGAAAATTAGAAATTGTAGATTTTTTTCTAAACTTTTGGAATTATTTTTATAATGAATCTCATGACTTTTCTATAAACTTAATTCTGTAGAGTTTGTGTTATCGATGTTTAAAAAATTACTTTAAAAAAGGACGAAAAATAACAATTTAACGGGAAATTTCTTTGATTTTTTCAGTGGCGAGTGACTCAACCTATTTTCCTCAAATTAAGGCTTTTTTCCTATGTCTTACTTTTGAATTAATTTGTTTTCAAA
The DNA here is from genome assembly GCA_958299015.1 of Tetanocera ferruginea. Lineage (NCBI taxonomy): Eukaryota > Metazoa > Arthropoda > Insecta > Diptera > Sciomyzidae > Tetanocera > Tetanocera ferruginea. Next base: position 162,053,338 of record OY282641.1, read on the forward strand.
TATTTCAAGTTTTCTCCATGCTGGAAGTTGAAAAGATAACTCAAATCGAAGTATTGCCAACAACCCTTCAAATGGTCAGAATCAGAATATAACAAAAATTTAACATGTGTAGTAAGCCGGATCGAAATCGAAATTTGACTAGACACTGACTTAAAAGTTGGAGGGACTCTTATAAAACAATTTCTGTATAATTTTGTTTGGATCGGAGAAATCCCCATGGAGCGGTTTTGGTTCTTCTGAACGTCTTTTCTGCAGAAAACGAATTTTTTTGCATAAACTTTTTTCTTCAGAATGCATACCGAAGATAAGCAAAAAACTAAAGATTTTCATGGTACACTAAAAAAATTTTGGAAATGGTTACATATGAGTTTTAAGGTACGCAAATCGATTTCTTTTAACCAGTTTTTAGTCAAATTTTCGCTAGATAGCGCTCCAATAAAAAATTCATGATATTCGAATATATATATTTTTTAACACTTATAAAAAACGCATTTTTCATAGTACTCAGTTTTGATTAAACAACACCATACGATACACCAAAAGAAAGAAGAGCTCAGTACTTTTCCAATAATCTTCAATGCATTTGAATATCAAGAAAAAAAAAATTTTTTATAGGTGTTTAAAAAAAATATTTTCTAGTTTTTAAGATTAATTCTTACTTTTGAGTCGGTGTCCGGCTCACTTTATTTTCTCCATACAAAATCGATCTGGCTTAATGTGCAGTTTGAAGAAATAAAATATGATTAACTTAGCAGATTATGCATCAACCAGAATTGATTTGAAATATACATTTGGGGTTTTCACTCATTTCATAAAACGTGTGATTGCTTTTCATGTGACTCACTTTGATTGAATACTATTTTGCTTGGTACTACAATAATTTTTGGGGGGGTTTAAACCCCGAAATTCCCCCCTTTGGTTGCGCTTATGTTAGATACACTCACGTATAGCGTTACTATAGACAATTATTTCAATAGCAAAAACAACAACAGGTCGCCATATTGCCTGCAAAAAAAAAAAACAAACTATGAAATTCATAAATATTTCAACAAACAAGTAATGCAAATGCAACAATAAAATATCGCAAAGCAACATGGCAAAAAAACTGTTAATTATCGACAATTACTAGGTTCGTGTATGCAATTAGCCAAGTTCCGAACATAGCCCCTTTGCTGCATAACCAAGCCACGCTACAACAGTTGGCAACAGCTTCAACAATATTGGCAACACGGAATGCAACTAGACTGTTATTTGTTGTTGATTGGTTTTAGTTTTTTTTTTCTTTCTTTTTTTTCTTATCAGCATCGACTTGTCAGCTACGAGCAGCAATTATTTTTATGTAAAATAAAAAATAAAAATAAAAATTTTAAAAAAGAAAAACTTCCACTGACGGAATGAATGAATATCTTATGACGGCAAAACATAGAAAGCATAAATGCTGATGTAGAATAAAATTCCTCTTTTTGTTCATTATTTTCTGCACTATTTATAATAATAGAAGATTTAAAAAATTAAGAAAATTACAATATTTTTGCTCTAAGTCTATTGATTTTTGAAGTATCCAAATTGAATTGCAGAAATACTCGTTGTGCACTGCATATGCATAAGTATCATAATTGTTATACATGACTTACATTGAATGAAATATAAAAAAAAAAAAACATAGAACTACACTTGTAGTAAACTCCATGCCATTCCAATTAACTATGAAGTACAACACAACTAAAGCAAACTGAAGCTAAATACTATGTTTAGTGTATGAGACCCTGTAATCACGTTATTCCACAACTCAAGACAAATAAAACACTTTTTGATGTATTTTTGCTGTTTTATTGAATTTATTGCTATGACGGCTAGCTATTAACGCAATTTGCTATTTATTTGCTTCGCAAATTATTAGCTTGGAATAAAATCAATGGAGTGTTAAGCTGCTGCAGTAGAGGGTCAATAATATTCCTGTAAATAATACTATATATATATCAAACAGTGGTCTCGTGATATATTGATATCTGGCTATATATATAAGTGAACAGATGTGTTATATTCGCTTGAATCGAGGATTTATTTTCACATGCGATTTGATTTCATTTAAATTTTCTTTCTTAAAAATTATGTCCTGGAGTTATTGGTTAAATTAGTTTTAAATGTTCTGAATTTCGGATTCTTCAATAAAAATTATAGTTTTAGATTAACAACAATATTCTCCAAATGTCACAGAGGAAATATTTCTAACACATCCAAATAAAACAGTGGAAATATTTAAAAGCAACAAATTGAAGAACAACTTTGGCTTGAATGGAAAAATTGTTCACTGTTCGGACAACGGCGCTCTTTAGAGACTCGATATTTGAGTGTAGAGTAGAGCAAGCCATGCCCTCTAAACGGATCACAATTTGTTCATTGTTTTTGAGCCACACTTGAGTCAATTCCGTTTGATGGGCCGGAGTAAACTCTTGTTGGTCCATGGCTTGTTTTGAAATCATGTCGTGTTGAGAGAATATTCATAACCAATTCCAAAACATCGGATTCATATACTTTTCCGAAGTTAAGACTCCTTTTTCACAAAAATTGAGCTTGTCACCAATCATTGGTGACTGTTCACCAAACCATCACAGAAGCCGGGTGGTGACCTCTCTTTATTGAACAATTCCTCGATGGCGAAAATTTTTTCGTTAATAAGCAGAATTCGTCTGTGGGCATTATCCATGTGTTTGAGAAGTAACTAGCGTTGTTCCTTTATTGCTACAGTGAGAAGGTGCCCGGTCGATTGTGTCGAGATATTTAATTTCAGCGACAAGACGGTGTCAGGCGAGTACGGTGCTTGCGGAACGATATGGGTCGTGAATTTTTGGGAAATGATCATGAATTACGAATGCAGTGTGAGATGGTGCATTATCGTGATGCAAAAACAAAGAATTATTTCTCCACAAATCAGGTCTTTTTTGACGTACAGCACTACGTTGTTGAATAATTTCAGACATTATAAAAAAACGAGAAATTAACTTTTGGCTATTTACAAAAGGACGCGTTTCTCAAGCACTAAAGAATATTATGACTTGAAATTTGGCACAGATATCAGCCAAATTAGTAGTGTTAAATTAATAATAAAAGCATTTGTTCCTATCAGAATTTCAAAAAAATTTAAATTAAAATTTCCCGATATTTTTTGACCATAGAAGTATACAAAATTACGAGTGACTCCGATTGATCACAAGGTCTGAACGATATCGCCTTTTTCTATGCCACATTATTTTAGACCAACTATAAGAACCCAATTTTCAAGCGAGCCCCATCCCATGATTATAAACAACTGACGGCGAAAACATTTTTCGCGGAAAAGAAGCATAACAACGGTCTTAATGTTATGATTGTTGTTGTTACGGAATAATTGTAAAGAATAAAAAAGATATCTTGAACTACTATTTCTCTTAAACCCATCTACTTTCAGTCTTGAACCGTTTAATCTGAGAATGACATTCTGAAGATACCGAAACGCATCACATTTAACATTAAGTTTCTTCACTAATTGTTTCATGTATCCTTTTTTCAAACGAAATGGTACCAAAACTATTTTTTAAGTAGGAACAAGTGGAGTTGTGTTTTATTTTTTTTTTTTTTTTTGCTTTCGAAGCTTTTTTCGTTGAAGCCACTCATAACTTATAAAAATATTAGAGTGTATCGAATTGAGAAATCCTATCCGTTGGAGTACTTTTTTTATTTGAACGAATTGCATTTTTGTGCATTTTTCATCAACTTTTGTGCTGGAGACCCTCTAATGGTTGATTTAAAAAGAAAATCAAGCTTATCAATCAATTCCTTTCATATAAAAATATTGAACTGCAAATTTTCATCTCTGTTGACAAATGCTATGACGAGATAAAACAGCTTTTTTCAAAGTGAATCTACTTCTTATTTGAAATTTGATATGTTTTTATTTTTTGTATGAAATTTTTTTTAAGCTTCTTTTTTGTTTGCTAAACGGCGGACATGACATTGGCCGTTTTTTGAAATGGACGATTTTTTTAGCAAATACTCTTAAGATTCTAAGAAAAAAATTTCATGGAAAAATGTCTACGGGTTCAAAAGTTACAGCCGGATAAGTGGGAACGCATTTTAATTTTTCCTTGCATTTTTCTTTGTTCACAAATTTTGAACGCGTTTATCTCGAAACCATGTTTTTCGTACTGGTTGCGGCACTAGCGGGTTCATTTTTAAACGAAATTTTTTTTTGTTTTGTATTTTTTTCAACTTGATTCGCTATTATATGACACGACCTTTTTTTAATTTTTTTTTCGATATTTTAAAGTCAATATTTTTTCGAAAAAACACACATGGTTCAAATATGGAACATCACCAAAAATTTTAAAAAAAGCTCCTGCCATACGATAACCAATTTTGTTAAGATTTAAAAAAGTAATTTTTTTCCCAGATCGGACAATTTTTGCGACTCCCAGCGCCGCAACCACGAGGCCCCGTTTTTTTCTCTGTTGCCAGTTTGGAGCTCTATAAAACCATGTTGGAGTGAAAAATATATTTTTTTTATTTTTTTTTCTTGTAATTTGTTGAATTCTCAACAATTTTGGAAAAATTTTTGTTTTTGACTGAGTTATGAATTTTTAAAAAAAGTCTGTTTTCTCTGCCGCGAATGTTATATCACTCCTTAATGCAGAATTAATGCATTTTTCAAACTACTATAGTTAACCAAATAAGAACAACAATTTTGTTTTAAGATCCTGTAAAAGACTAAAAATCGCTTTTTGTTTCGAACTTCGGCCATCACTGAGCTGACATTGCTACAGATATCTAACATTGTAATATGAAAAAAGTCATATAATGGCAACCACTAATGTACATATTATGATCAAAAAAGTATTCGATCATATTCTGAAAATCTCAAGAAATACAAAATGTTAAAAATGGGCATTTCCACAGAATGCTATACTTTTTTTTATTATTATTTAAAAAAAAATGTAAGAATTTTTAGAATTTACTGCATTTACAACTTTTTTCAGTTTTTGTTCTGAGAAAAATTAGCCCGATATCTGAAAAATATGTTTTTTATGCTTTTATCTGCTTTTAAAGGCTTTTTTCTTTAGTATTTTTCTTTTTTATATTAAGGGGGTCTTCTCATTGAGCAACTTTTTTTTTTTTCTTTTTTTTTTGCATTTATTTATAGCTTGGGTAGTTGTGAATATGACCCTAAAAGGATTTTTAGAAATTCGAAATACTTTAGAAGATACAGCTTTTTTTGTGAAGTAAGGTCTTCGTCAAAATGAGCTTCGTCAAACTTTAAACGCGTTTATCTCGAAACCACGTTTTTCGAACTGGCGGCCATGATATCTCCAGTTCAACTGAACCGATTTTCATGTAACAAAATGGAATCGACGCAGAATTGTCACCATTCTCGGGTGAACCTCGACCATAATTTTAAAAAAATTTTTTACTATTTTTTTTTACACTAAACTACAAAAAAAAAGCTCGAAATTGAATTTTTTTTTTTGAATGGCCGCCATTTTGTCAAAAAAAATCACAAAATTAAGCTTGAAGTTCACCCGAGAATTACATCTATACTTATTATAACCACGTTTTTTTTTCATTTCAGACGCTCCGGAGACCCGGAATCGTGGCCGCCGTGACGACACCTTTTTTCACCACCAACTTTGAAGTTTCATTACTTTTTAAACAGCCCACGTATCGAGGCAAAAAAAAATTTTTTATTTACTTTGAAACTTTTGTAATACAATAAAAAAAAAAAAAAGGTTTCAATTATTCTTTGCGTTTTCAAATAAGAATTTTTTTAAAAAGGGTCCAAAAAACGGGTTTTGAATGAGAAGACCGCCTTAATGTTATGTTGGCACTCTTCTCATTACATCCATCAATCAACTACGTATAAACAATAATAAATAAAAAGATACCAAAGCTCGATTAACGGTTAATTTTGTATGTTGTTTTAATTACTATTCGAATGTCACGTTCTTGTATCTAAATCATCATTTGTTATCAGAACTTCGTGATCGTACTAAGCAAGTCTTTGAAAATTGTAACTTAAATCAAATTTAGTCGTCTCACTATAAAAATATAGTTACTGCAGGTAAAAATCATACTAAACATTTAATATTCAATTAAATATCAAAGTGTGTCGCGTTCGCGATTATGTGCCGTTTTTTAAATACACTTTATATGGGAAGTATGGAAAGGTTTGATTCGATTTTTCTGAATTTTTAACTAAGTGTTAATTGTTCAAATTGAAGATCATGTGATAATTCTTACGTCATTACATTGATTTTTTAAAAGATTTTTAAGAAATTTTCCATTTTTAGAACGTCAATTTGTATGTATTTGATACGTCGTTTTCATCCTATTTTGCTTATTTTCGAACATGATCATTATTTTTACGATATAAGCTTAAATATCGAATTTCATTACGATAACTTAATAATAACGGCTGTAATCATGTCAACAGACAGGGGGACATACAAAAACAGGGACGGACATGTTTTTATCAACTTAGGTGGTACTACTGATGGATGTACTTTTCTATACCTGCCCCGCCTCCTTATGGGCTTAAAAAACGTCGTGATGAACTAAATAACCACACACGTAGTACGGGTGGTGTTCGGGATCAGGCTTCAGCTCAATAAGAAAAAAAAATGAATGGAAATATGTCAAAATGACAACTATGTATTTCTTGAAAGCCACATTAATCTTTTTAATTTACAATTAACCGCTTTAAAATATTATGTTGCGTTTCGCAGATAACTGAATTTTTCTAGATTCAGACGAAAACGAGTTCCATTTTTCGACGATGGAAACGCCCATATGTCATTTCAAAAACCATTCCGAGCGAAATGAATGAGCTTTTAGCATCTATGTTGAAATTTTAAAAATTAATAAAAATTAAATTGTACCTAAGTTATTAAAGATATCGACAAACGTTGTTTTATTGAATTGGAAAAATATTGAACTTAATTTTGAAATGATTGTATGTTTCCAATACCATGTTACCAAAACCATGTTTCCAATACCATGTAATACCATAAGAAAAAAATAAAAATTCGCAAAAATAAAATTTTCAAAATTAAGAGGTGGCTTTAAAGGAAAGCTTATCTCGTTTGATACTTACGTATTACAAAGTAACGGCAAATAAAACTTTCATAGACCACAAAAATTTATGCTTTTCTGGGTTCAATCGGTACCCAGTACTTTAATATTTTATTTCTTTAAATTTTTATTTCGAAATAAAAACATATATTGCACTGTAATAAATTTTACTAAAATCTTGACAACACCTCATCAACATGCTGTCTAAATGTTTATCCACAACAACAGTAACAGTATTTGCGAATACATGAAAAATGAATGTCAATCCTTTGTTAAAGCATACAAACAAAAGAGAATCATTGTTGCTGCTGCAGGATTTAACTTTTCAACTTCAAAATATAACACATACTTTTTGGCAGTTTAACACCTTTTGGCAAGCTGTGCAAACAGCAAACATACGAAACAATGCTGAGAAGTTTTGCCATAAATGACAAAAATAGAAAAAAAAAAATAAAATTGCAATTGCAACAATTCATTATTCTTAATGAGCTAATGCAATAAATTCAATTGAAGGCAATTGTGTGTCCAGCATGGAGACAACCGCACATTGAAAAAAAAAAATTCCAGCACAAACGTTCATCAGTTGTTAAACTGACGCAATGGTAACAGTAACTCAGACGACCCTACCCTAGTTTTAGGTTGAGCATGAAGATCAACAGCACATGATGGAGGCTGTGAATGTGACAATCTGCGTAATGAAAGGCAAAAGTAGACAAACAAAGAAAAAGGACATGCAGTATTGTGTGAGATGAAAAAAAAGAATAAACCACAACGAAAGAAAAACAAACAGATTCAAGATCATTTGAAAAATATCTCATGTAGAGGGGTTGCACATGAAGTGTATGCTTAGAATAGACCACAGCAACATAGTGAGGTGACAATATTTAGTTTTTAATGTGCTCAAATGACGTTGTGATTTTTACGATTTGTGACGCTTGGCTGCTTAAATATGAGCAACAGCAATGAAGAAGCCAAAAAGGAAACATGGCGCAGAGCTAGTTGCTGCTGCGCTTCAGTGAATTTTAGTATTTAACAGAGCAAACATAATTCATGAAGATTTTATGTAAATGGAGCTCATTTCATTTTCTTTGCATTCTCTACACAGTTCTTCTGTACATAGCTGCAGAAGTAAAGCAGCTATGTTTGCTTGTGAAAGGGCGTTCATGAAAGGTGTGACATTTGTTAAAAATGTGAATAATTGTCTGGGTTGCAACGTGTGTACTGCAGTACAGCTTGTTTGTTTGCTCAATGCTTTGTTTGAACATGATTAATGTTCCATTGACTTTTATGTGTTTAGTAAGAATATCCTGTGGTTTCTTATTGTTTGCTTTCTGTGCAGAAGTAAACAATCGTGTCAACCGCACATGCCAAAAACAAAGCTGCCCTAAGTTATTCAATAAATAGTGCTCATACAAAAGATGTTTAAGGAAATTAAATAAATTTATTATTCATCAGCTCCACAACATATCGCAATTATGGTCCAAAAATCGAAAGTTAAACTATTTGGCTACTAGCTTGATAAAATCTTAGCACTTAATTGAAGCGTTTAAGTATTATTTTTCTTTAAAATAACTCAATTACCAAAGCTTTCAACAATTGAGCTGCACACTTCGTCCAACTTTGCCCAACTCTCAACCACAATTTTGTGGTTAAATTTTGCTTTGATTATGCAAAAAACAAAAACAAAAAACAACAAAAATTGCCAAAACCTTTGCACCCTTTAAGTAAAAAGGCGTGTCGACGACCCACAACAAAATCACGCTACCATTCTATGGCATGTTAATCAAATTGCAAAAACCGCAAGCCGAAACAGCCTTAATTAAGGTGCGGCTGCGCACATCAAATCAAAGCAGCGAAAACATTAGCTGCTTTTTTGTTAAACACTGCAAAACAGCACCACTTTAAATTATTGCAGCCATGATGCGGCATATTGAGGGGGCCAGTCAGCAGTTGAGATGGTAGAAAAAAAAACACAACAACAACCTAGCAAAGGCGTGCAACAGCAAAGCAAATTTACAATGCAATTTGGCTCGGCATTAAATTAATAACCAATAATGAGAGCAAGATTGCGCAAACGCCAAAGGTTTGCGTATTAAAGCTACAAAAACAATATTGAAAAAGAAAAACTTTTTATGGCATAATTTGCGGCGCAAAGTCTTTAAAACAAAAACACTAAAAAAACCAGTAGAACTTTTCTGCGATTTTAGGCTTAACACAAAACATCAAAAAAAGAGAAGACAAAAACAGACGACCATTAAAACAGTTTTTAATTTGCTATAATTATAGCAAAGTGAGCAACGCATCTTAGCGAGAACAGCTGTAAATTTATGCAACACCACTGGAGGGGCTGCTGCAGACACGTTTTAACTCACCTCGGGACAAAATAAATAAAAAAAAAACTAAAATTAAGTTGTTCTTTAGCTGAAGCTGCAGCAATTAGCGTGCAACGCACAAAGTTGGCAACACTTGCTCTGTATCAGCAGCCGCATTCTGTTCACGCATAAATTAATTCCCTGGTGGTCCACGCTCTGGGCACACCACCCAGCAGTTAAAAATTAAAAATCGAAGGTGACACTTTTTCAAACAAACAGCAGCTTTTGTTATTTTTCTACAGCATATAAATGTAACAATAAATAAAGAAAACACAACAAAACATTTTAAGGCCCTACCTTTAGTGAACTACACAGCCAGAAGTCTGACTGATGAGCATTTAACATGACTTCTTGGTCAATTCATTTAAGTCGAAGAGAAGAAACACAAAATTAGAAAAAAAAACTGGGCTCGTTTGTTGTTCTTAATTAATGTTAGCCAATTAATTTGAAATCTAAACGTTACCAATTTGATTAAATATTCATTCGTATTCATTCGCGATGAGAAACATGAGTTGAGTGTTACGCTTTGTTTTTGTTAGCGACTTTGAATAAAAAAAGGATCGAGTGTAGGGTGTTATTCTACAAAAACTATTCCAACAACTATTTAACTATACATTTTAAATAACGGAAAATTTTAAGGCACATTTTGGGCTGTTTTATCAAAAAAGACTTTAGACACAAACACGCTCTATGTAGCAGCACGTTCGTTTCTTAAGTCTTTTGTTTTCACTGCTTGAGGCTGGCAAGATCTAGTAGTTTTATTATTTTTAGAGCATTTTAGTTAAACAAAAAATATTCTAAATAACAAAAAATACTGAATGACTGCTTTTTTTTATTTGTTGAGTTCATAAAAACTTATATAGTTTTTTTTTTAACTTGCTTAAATACTTTTCAACAAAAAAGAATAGAACTATTCCCGCACTTTTCAATTAAAAATTAAAACTGTCATGAGTGTCAGAGTAAGAAAAAATCTTTTGAAAAAAGAAAAAAACCAAAAAAATTATTTATATAAATATTAAAACAGTTTGACACTGAAATTATTTCTTCCTGAAGAAATTGCTCGGACTAAAACTTGGAACTTTTGGAAGGAAAGAAAAATATTTCACTTTCTCGATTGTATTCTCTTTTACCATTTCTTAGAGTTAGGGAACTTTTCTCGGACTTAAAACTGCAAAATTAGTTTATTGATAATTTTTTCTTACATACTTGATTGAAAGAAAGGATGTAAAGTATTACAAAAGAGTTTCTTCAAAATTAAAATTTTCACAAATATTATTAAAAACTATTCTTTTTAACAACTTAAGTTTTCTTGTGTATCTTGTATTATTGTTTATATGTAGTTGTTTTTTAATTTTATATAATCCTATAATAGTTTTGTGTATAAGTGAAACATTTATTCATACATGTTTATAAAATAAAGTTTGACATTTGCAAAAAAAAAAAACAGTATAAATCTTTTAACAAACTTCTCTTTTCTTTAGAAAAAATCAATTTTTTTTTGCACCTTAATATATTTATTTTATAATATTTTTATGTTTTTTTAACGTCATAAAGTTTTGTTATTGCAAACATTTTGTTTTTTAGTTGTTGAAAAATTTTTTTTTTGTTTTGAAGTTTTGTTTTGCTTGATTTCCTAAAACATTTGCATATTTTTCTTTTACGGAAGAAATTAAATGGATTTAATGTGATAAAATAGCTATTTTTTAAGTTTTTTTTTTATATTTATATTAAAATATAATAAAAGTTTTTATAAAATGCAACCAAATAACTCTAAAGACCAACAAAAACTTTGAAAATTTATGCATTTAATTTTAGACTTTAGCTGCCATTTTGTATTCATTAAATTCTAGACAGCCCTCAATAAAATGCTAGTTTGACATTTAGTCCTAATTTATTTTTTTTTTATTCGTTATTTTTCAAACATCCTCGCTCATTTTTAACAACTCTGCAGGACATAAACTGAGCTGCATTTCAACAATGTAAAACAATTTTAAAAGCACTTCAAATCTTCCATATTAATCTCGTATTAGTCAGCAACTGCTGCTGCTGCTGCTGTTGAATAATGCTGCCACCTATTTAAGTTTAGCTTAATCACTGTCTGTCAGTTCTTAATATGACAGCTAACAGATACTTTTTTTCACTGCCTCTTTAACGCTCTTTCAACTGTTTAAATGAAATAAAATTCTTTGTAAATTTTGAATTAATTCCCACCATTGACTGTCAAAAGGATTTTTCTTATTAAATAAAATTTCCACCTTACATACAACAAGCTGCTCTCTGCTCGCTACTCAATGCTATGAAATTGACAAATTGGCCTCATTTGTTCAAAGTCAAAACATCATCAAAGCGATAAAAATCAGCACACACACACAACCATGAACTACTATACAAATAAAAACAAAAAAGGAATACAAAAAAAGTCCACTGCTTAGGGTGCAGACACCTCGCGTGTGCATTTTGAAGGTGTGCAACGTTGCCACCGTGTGTGTATCATGAATGACAATGCATGAGACGAAGCAATCCTGGCGCGTCGAATTAAATTGAGGAAGCAAAGTAAATTAATTTGAAGGAATTTTTGTTCAAATTTTTTTTGGTAAAAATGGTAGCAAGCTGACGGGCAAACAGACATATGCGTGGGCTGGTATTATGGCACTTCTGATCAGCAACGTTAAAGGCCAAAAAAATGAGTTTTAAATATAGCATAGCTGTTGGTAGCATTCAAACTTTTTGCATTCTTAAGTGTAGAAACTTCTTACAGTCATCTTATTTGATTGACATTGTTGCGTATTTTCGCTTCGGTGAAATCTGAAAAATTCGTATCTCACACATAACTGTGAAGAATTTTTAGCAAAAGTGTTTTTATTCCATATAATTGTAGTTAAGACATTAAGAAAAAATTTTTATACCAATTTCTATAAGTCAGTAGTTAATTGAGTAGTTTAATAGAATTTTGAACTCTGCGTATTTTCTTTTAATATAAAAAAATTATTTTGTTTCCTTGTTTTATATGAGTTGCTTGAAAAACAAATTAACTTTTTGACTCTTCTGAAAAATTTATGAGTTCAGATTAAATGCTAGCGTTCTAAACTTAACCCAAAAAGTACATAATAAATACGAATTTTTACATGATCTCCATGAACCGCATTCACGAGTTCTGGCTCAGTGTCCAATTACAGGAATTACATGAAATATTAATAAACCAATAAGCCGGATCTTTCGTATGGAGAAAAAAAAAAGTCTGACGGACACCGACTCAAAAGTAAGAGGGATTAAATTTTAAGGAACGATGTTGATTTTGAAAAAATCACAAATTTTTTATTGAAATTATTGTCATTTCTTTTTATTATGATAATATTTGTATGGTTCAATTATGTATGGATAACACCTCCATCCGATGGTCCAAATTTTCGATGACGCTGAGGCATAATTGAGGTTCTATGCCATTAATGTGCCGAATTATCTCATCCTTTAGCTCTTGAATTGTTGCGGGATTAGCGACGAACACCTTTTCTTTCAAATAATCCCAAAGAAAGAAGTCCAACGGTGTGAAATCACATAATCTTGGAGGATAATTGATATTACCACCACGTGAGATATTTGAATTACATTGAATTTGTCGCGAAAATGAGCCATTGTTTCGTTAGCACGATATGCATTTTGATTTGAACGCCCATTTTCATAATAAGCCTGAATAACTTTATTGCGTTGCTCGATTGTATTTTTTTGCATGGTTTAAATTGAGTTAGTCTGAAATTGAGAAATGTCAAATGAAATGCAGAAAAACTTGACCCTTACGAATAGTACACATTCAACTTCGGCCCTTAAAATTTAACCATCCTTTATTTTTGCATCATTTTTTATTTGATCGGAGAATGCATCCCCATGCAGTGGTTTTGGTTCTTCTGAACCCTTTTTATGGCCAAAATATCAAGTTTTTTGCATATAACTTTTTTTTCAGAATGCTTACCCGAAATGAGCAAAAGTATCAACATTTTGATGATACACAAATATTGGCTAAAAAAAATTTTGAAATTTGTTGTCTTGACAAACTCCTTTGACACCCCAAAAAATCAATATTTCGTCATTTTCGAAAAGTTGTTTGTTTAAAGATCCATAAAATATTAATTTTTCATGGTATTCTCATGTATTTGAGCTTATTGGAAAAGGAACACTTTTCAAAGATTAATATTGAATTATGCAGTGTTAAAAAATAAGATAAGTAAAGTGTTGATTTGCTCATTGCATCATCATATAAAAATAATTATGCGTACACTGCGAACAATAACTAGTTTAAAAGTGTTATAATATTATCCTGTTCAGACAACATTTTCATAGTGTTCTTTTAACACAGTTGCATTATCATGTTAAGTGCTAATTATTAACAGAACTGATAGTGTTGAATTTCAATAACATGATAAAGTGTTAAAAAAGCATTATTTTTACAAGATTTTTTTTCTGGGTGTTTTTTAGCCAATATTTGTGTACCATCAAAATATTGAATTTTTATACCCCCACGCGTAGGTACTGCGTAAGGGTTATATTAATTTTGTCACGACGTGTGTAACGCCCATAAGGAGGCGTGGTAGGTATAGAAAAGTATATATATTCTTGCTTAGCATCGCCACCTGAGTTGATTTAGCCATGTTCGTCTGTCTGTCCGTCTGTCTGTCCGTCTGTCTGTGGACACGATTACAGCCGTAATTTTGAAGCTATCGTGCTGAAGTTCGATATTTAAGCTTTTTTTAAAAAAACTAAGATCAAGTTCGAGAATCGGATGAAAACCACGCCTACCTCCCATACAACCCCAATTATGAAATCTCCATAAAGAAGCGAATATTTAAGCTACAAAACTTAAATTCGGTATTTGTATAGTCTATGACAAAACTCAGGTGTATTAGAAACATGGGCGACATCCATTCACTAACACGCCCACCTCCCATACAATCTTAATTTTGAAACCTATGTATAGAGGCTTGTGTCGAAGCTATAAAAGTAAAATTAAATATTTATTATTTTTATGAAAAAATTAAGCCGTGAGAAAAAAATGGGCGTTATCCAGCCTCGAACATGCCCACCTCCCATACAACCCCAAAATTGGAAAATATATAAATACGCCAATATTTTATCTACAGACCTGAAATTGGATATTTGTGTTTATTATATCAAAATTGAGGCGTGTTAAAAAAATTGGCATCAACCACTCAAGAAAACGCCCACCTCCCATACAACCCCTAATTAAAAACTTTGTAAAAAGGCTTGGCTTTACTTTGCAGGAAAACAATTTGATATGAATGTATTTAAGACGTCATCAAAACAGTAAAATTTTTGAAATCTCATATAAAAAGAGCTGCAATTTAAGATTTATATAGATATTTTAACTTCGGCCAAGTCGAAGATATACCTTACTAGTTTTTGCTTATTTTGGGTATGCATTCTTAAGAAAAAGTTTTAGCAGAACTAATACCGCTCCATGGGGATTTCTCTGATCAAAAAAAAAATTTATACCAAAATAGTTTTTAAGAGTCCCTTCTACTTTTAAGACGGTGTCCGGCGAAATCTAAATCTGTTTTAATGTACAAATACGAGGTGAACAAAAACAGTTCATGAGATAAGAGACAAAGTGCATGAATTTCAAGTACAGATACAAGGCAAACTTGAACTACTTAAGGGGGGACATGACATTGGCCGTTTTTTGAAATCGACTTTTTTTATAATTTTGTATTTTTGTAAATAAAAAAAAAAACAAAAAAACAAATTGGCCATTTCAGCCCTTGAAAGGACTTTGACCGAGCTTCTTATGATCAATTGTGTTGTGTGTGTTATTAAATGTTTGCACACAATTGACCGAGAACTGGACCTACATGTTTTATGCCGACTCCGAACGGCTAAAGTTTATGTTCTCAAGAAGCTTTACATGGCATTGTTTACAGAGAGGTGGTGACCGATCAGAAAAATTTTTTATTGAAAAAAACTTTTCGCCGCGGCTGTGGATCGAACCCGGGCTCCGAGCATGCCAGGCCACACACTTAACCTGCATGCCACGGTCACCACAATAAATTTCTGTAAATACCCATGGAAAAATTCTTACGGGTTCAAGAGTTACAGCCGAATTAGTGAGAGCGCATTTTTATTTTTTCATTGAATTTTTTTTGTGTTCACAAACTTTGAACGCATTTATCTCGAAACTATGTTTTTCGTACTGGTTGCGGCACTAGCGGGTTCATTTTTTGAAAAAATTTTTTTTGTTTTTGTTTTTTTTTTTACACTTTATTCGCTATTGAGAAAATATTTTTAAAAAAGAAGCTCCTGTTATACGATAACCAATTTTGTTAAGATTTAAAAAAGTCATTTTTTTTAAGATCGGACAATTTTTGCAACTCCCAGCACTGCAACCACGAGGCTCTGTTTTTTCTCTGCCGCCAGTTTGGAGCTCTATAAAACCATGTTGGAGTCAAAAATATATTTTTTTGAATGTTTTTTCTTGTAATTTGTTTAATTCTCTACAATAATAAAAAAAAAATTTTGAATTAATTTTTTTTTTTTTTGTTTTGATACAAACATGACATGCATTCTTAAATACACTGCTACCAGAAGACATTCTAAAAATCCAAATGTGCTTCTCCTCAGCCTTGTCGAAAAGTGCTTTCAGGAGGTATTCTCATAAACTTCTAAAAGGCTATTTGATAAGCTTCCATGGCATGGCAAGCGAATGGTTATATATTTTCGTAGAAGCATTTTGTCTTATGTCTTCTGAATCATGGAATGTATTCTTAAAGTTTTCCTGGAAAATACTTACTGGAATCCATTCATTTAAGGACTCAAAGAAATCTTCCGTTGAAAAATTCTAGAAGCACTTCTAGAGAAGACTTAAGAAAGCATTCTTCCCAAAGGCATGCATATGTTAAAAGTTTGCCTTCAGGGTATGAAAGAAGTAAGGATGGATTTCACGACTTTACCTTCTTGTGCAAGCACTTTTTTGCTGAGTACCACCACTTTCCCTTACTCCCCTTATATTTTACGAAGCCTCCTTCATTTTTTTTTTTTTTAAATATATTATAAAAAAACTGATGCAAAGATAGCATTTTCTGTTTAAAAAAAAAAACCCAAAACTCATCTCAATTTTCTGTCTGTTGACTGACCTATTGAGTTGCTCTTAAGGAATGCTCTTGGCCTGATGCTCCTAACATTGAAAATTGCACAAGAATATATATAACATTCGGTATTCGAAAAGTAATGTATATTTATATTTTGAAATAATTATTTTAACCTTTAACCCCCCCCCCCTCCCTCCACATCAAATGATGGGCGGTTCATTCATATCCTTAACTTTACAGTATTTCTTCTATTATAATGACTGCAACTCTCTATATGAGCTCTTTAAAACTTAAAATTGGTTACAGCCTCAGTTTTGTTAATATTTTTTTCGAACATTTTTCTTTTTTAAACCAGACATTAATAAGTCGCCATTGGACCTCCAGAGCCACATTTATACATTAGTTTGTATGTTAGTCACGCCATTCAGCCAGAGCGTGTCATAAACGGTACGATCATCACCAAAAATACTATGAATTCAAAATAATTACAAAAGTCGTGGTTCACCAAATCGACAACGCTGGCTGCTTGAAGAACCCACGGGTGAGCATATCTTGCCAATTCATATTTAAAAAAGAAAAAAAAAAAAAAACAAACCAACAAGCCGATGATACCTAAAATGAGCAGACTTTGATGGGGGGACAAGTTTAAACAAAAAATCAAAATTAAAAAACAACGTAGAAAAAAAGGAATGATTTTAATTTCTGTGAAGCTTAACGCGTTTAAGCAAATGTTAATGAGCAACTAATCCATCATGTTGTTGTTAACAAACTGAAAGTGAGCTGGGGTAACAGAATAAAAAAAAAAAATATATAAAAAAAAAAATTACATGTAGCTTAAGACGCAGCAGCGGTTCGTTGACTTAAGACTTGAGACTGGCATGTCAAACGCTAGGATTAGGCTACAGCAACAACACAACAACAACAACAAAACTCAACTGTCATTTATCTACCAGTTTAATTTTTTTCTCTCTTATTTTTTTATTTTTGAATATATCTTTTCATGTTGCTGCTCATCTGAACTGACAATTCATTCGCTTCATATCATTTGATTTAATATCATTTTGTGTGTCACGTTAAGCAAAAGTTAACAAATTCACGCCACGCAGACCACCCAACAAGACGCGAAGTTAAAGCTAGAAAGTTGTAGGCAGCAGCAGCAGGCACGAAAGACCCAAGCGACACAACAGACACGACAGACATTAAACCGCATAGCCAAAGCTTGAGCGCGCTGATTTTGTTGGAGCTGCTTGTGTTGCGCATGCGCGCAAGTTTTAGATAATGTGCGGCTGAATAAGGCTGTGTCATGATTGTATTTGCATGATTTTGTTAACAGATCAGGCCAGGCCACAGGCTCAACTTTTGGCATTTTAGTAACTTGAATGGCAGTTTAATTGACCAAAATGCACCCACTTAAATATTTAAAACAAAAAACTCACCAGGCAGCCCTTCTCAAATTGTTTTGTTTTTTTTTTTTAATATCTATGAGTTTGTGATTTTCAAAAAAAACACATTTATTAAACTTATTTTTAATTCATGAATGCTTTTGTTAAACTTTCCAAAACTTATGAAGAACATAACAAGCATGACTCCTAAAATCATAAAACTTTTCGAAACTTCTGTGCTATAATAAAGTAAAGTTCTTATCTGGTTATATGATGCTAAAAACCGAATGTGATTTCATATTTATTTTATTACTTTCAAAACATGCCCACACCCTAAAAACACAACAACGACTAAAACAAGAGCTCTTCGTATCTCAAACAATATCGAGAAAAACGTTCTTTTAATATTTTTATAGTTAAGTGTATGTAAATCCTTGAGATAAGGTGTCAGAGCAGCGCAATGACAACCACAACTCTGACCCCAAACCAACAAGGCAAGCTACAATACAACAACATCATCAACAACAACAACATATGGCCACTTTCCCGCACAACTAATTTTATTAGTTTTCACAAAATGCTGGCTTATGCAGACCATGCTGACGCTTTTTCACATTTGTGCATGCCTTTGATTTGGTTACCCCTGCCCAGAAAACTAAAGAATATCCTTTTTCAACCTTTACCAAATCTTATTGGTTCAGGCATCCTTTTCAAGCTGAGCTCTGCCTGTGGTCAGTGCAAAAACAAACAAACAAACATTCAACTTTGCTGCCCACCCATAGATGTGCGCATAAAGCTGCTTTTATTTCAAAGGATAATCAGCCATCATAAAAATCCTTAGCTGTAGCCAAAGCTGCACAGTCAAAATACGAGCGAATTTAAGTTAAATAAAAAAAAAAAATAACTAAAAATAAAAGTATTTCTAAGTTTTGCAAACGCAGCCAAAGTACTGGCCAGCCACACCACCGAACATCATACAGCGCCTTTTGGCCTGACCCAAGCATCTGAGCAATTTCGTAATGGTTTGGCATAATTTGCAAAAGTATCCTTAAAATCATATATACAAAGTTTTTCCAACATGTCCAGCAACCCTCCCCCCACAGCCCAATTTTAATACTTGGTCATCTTGCGAAGCTGCTGTCGCTTTAAGCTGCACAAAAAAAGGACCTGCTTACATGTTTATGCCATTTCAAAATGACTCTATCCTGCGTCATGCACACATTCCAACCATACCAACAACAAACAAACCAACCAACACTCAAACAAACAAGCAAACAACATATGAAGAAAGTTTTTAACTTTGTTTTTTGTTTCTTTTTAGTTTTTGCTTCAACTCAAAAGAAGTCAGTATTTTATGACAAATTTACCTGATTTGATTAAATTTTGCAAATACTTAAGGATACGCAACAAAAACAGAAAAAAAAACCACACAACAGTAAAGCAACAAAACACAGCATAGAAAAAAAAAAAGCGGAAAGTCATAGAAAAAAAGGACTCATATAAATAAAAGATGTTGTTATCTCTCAGATATTAAAACTGCCATCGAGGTAATTGGAAAAATAAATCTGACAACAGTTGCTGGTTACGTTTTTTAATAAAAAGAGGATTTTATGCATCTTTAGGTTTTGTTGGATAGCATTTTCTTTTGGTAATGCGTTGTGATGGAGTGAGAAAGGGAATGGGACGTCAGTAATAATGTTTGTGTGGGCAGGTAGGCATTATGACTAAATAAGCTTGTTTAGAAAGCACGAAATACAAAAGTCAACAAATGTAGTATTTCGGAAAAGACGCAGGCAATATAAAAATCTTACTGTAGGCTAGGGAGGAAGATCAAATAATATGTTAAATGAACCGTTGGGCCTAAAACTCAACACGAACTTCGACTAACTAAAGGCGAAGAAGTTCAAACTAACTGTTGGGCAAATAAGACATATCAAACAGTAATTAATATTGTTAACTAGTTTCGTTTAGTCTTATTTCCTAAACTAGTTTTTATCCCAAAATAGGACAGAGCGGAGCTAAGATCATCGAGTTATATTTTAAATTATAAGCGACAAACCTTTTTTTGAACGTAACGTCTGTTGAACCAGATTGCCGACCATTAGCGCAACCAATAGGGGGTTTCGGGGCTTAAACCTTCCCCAAAAATTATTGTAGTACCAAGCAAAATAAAAAGTTATCACACATCTTATTTAAGCGAGTGAAAACCTCAAATATATATATCAATTCTATGCTTTTTGATTGATATTATCTGGTGTTTGTTAAATTTTTGTTAAGTTCTCATTATGTATATTTAAGAGGTTGTTGAGAATACTTCGATTTGAATTGCCTTTTCAACTCTTATCATGGAACCCACTAAGGCGGCTGAAATATTTGGGAACAACTTAATTCAAAAGTAAAACAAAATAGTAAGAGAACATTCGGTTGAGTCCCTCGCCACAAAAATAATGAAAGAAATTTCCTCTTAAATTCTCATTGTTCATCCTTTTTTAAAATCATCCTTTCAAGTGATTCAGTAAAAAAATAAATCCGATTGATTTCCGAAACTAGAGAAAACTTCACAAATGATTTTATATCTTACTTTTCCGAATCTGTTTCATGAAAATTTCCCAAAATTGTCAAATATTATGCGATTTTAAGAAATAAGGGCTTATTAGAAAAAAAATGTTAGTTGGATTTTTCTTCTGTTCACCCGTTCATATCCAGTGATATATTAAAATTATACCAATAAGCATGAATAAACAAAATCTGACTTCTATCGAAATGATATCTTTTTTAACGATAGGTTTCACGGCACTTCTCCAAAGAGGGATTTTCATGAAACAGATTTTTTTAAATCCAATGGAAATAATGAATTATAAAATATTTCCCACCAGTTTCGGAAGCCAATCGGAATTATATTTGTAGCTTATAAAATGGCTAGTGTCCGACCGAAACCAAAATTTTGGCCGAAACCGAAATTCGGTCGAAACCGAAACTGAATATCTACATGAAAATTATAAAAAAAAATATTGTTTTTAAATTTATTGTAAAAAGCTTACAAAAACATAACAATTCAAACAGATTATAATAACGTAAATTTACGTAAATGTTCTTTGAATATAAAAGTTCAACTTTAAAATAATAAATAAAGAGGTAATTTTTAATACCACTTAAGCAACAAAGGTTCTACATGATTTGCTTTTCTTCTCAATATGAAATTAAAAATAAGAAATAACAAATCGGACGATACACGAAGTCGTCTAGGACTTGAAAAAAATGCATTTCACTTTTGGAGAAAATTTACCTTTTCTAAACAAAATTACAAAAATGTTTAATGATTAACAGCCGTCAAAATTCACTTCACTACTTCCACAATAAAACATTTCCTTGCTAGCCTTGATCAATTTTTTTCTTTCTATTACCAGTAACTTTTTCAATCCACGCCATGTAAGAAACTCTGGTATGCAGTTTTGACGTAGAATTACGTCTTACAGTGCGGTTTGTATGGGATCGTTTTAACAAATTTTTTCAAGGCTATGAAACGTTTTTGACCAATACTTTAGGGTTAACCTACAGCCTTTAATACTCATCGTTCAATCATAATATACATATACTTAAATGTCAGATATATCATGCTTACTTACTTACTTAGATGGAGCTTACAACCGTTGGTTGGTTTTGGTCTCGTCTAAGAATTTGCGCCAGCCTCTTTTGTCGTGTGCTTACTGGCGCCAGTTGGAAACTCTACACGTTGTCAGGTTATCCAATGCCTGGTCTTTCCAACGGATATGCGGTCTTCCTCGTCTGCTTTGGCCACCGCTGGGTACCGAATCCAAAATTTTAGAGTTTATTTTCTCGACATGACCTAGCCAGCGAAGCAGCTCTATTTTAATACGCTTGACTATATCGATGTCGGCATATAGATCATACAGCTCGTGGTTCCATCGTATTCGGTACTCGCCATTGACGCAGATTGGACCATAGATCTTGCGAAGGATTTTTCTCTCGAATGCTCTCAAAGTCTTTTCATCAGAGCTGCTCAACGTCCAGGTTTGTGATGCGTATAGTAGGACGGGCATGATTATTGACTTATAGAGCGTCAGTTTTATTCGTCGAGAGAGAGCTCTGCTTCTCAATTGCCTACTGAACCCAAAGTAATACCTGTTGGCAAGAGTTATCCTCCGTTTAATCTCAATACTGATATCGTTGGAGGAGTTAATACTAGATCCCAGGTAAACAAAGTACTTCACTACCTCAAAGGAGGTAGTGACGCTGGGACCAAGACGCTGGGACTGTTTATTTGTTGACACAAGATACTTCGTTTTATCTGCGTTCACTGCAAGACCCATTCGACTCGACTCTTTTTCTAGCCTGTAGAATGCTGCACTGAATTCGCGCGTATTTTGGCCAATGATATCAATATTATCAGCATACGCCAGCAGCATAACACTTTTATAGAAAATTATGCCGCTGCGTCTCAGGTCAGCAGCTCGGATGATCTTCTCCATGAGTATATTAAAGAAGTCGCACGATAAGGAATCACCTTGTCTGAAACCTCGCTTGGTATTGAACGGACGGGAGAGGTCTTTCCCGATTTTCACTGCGCTGCTGGTGTTGTTCAGTGTCATCCTACAAAGACGTATTAGCTTCGCAGGAATAACAAATTCAGATATCATGGAGTATAGGTGACTCCTTATTGGACTGTCGAAGGCGGCTTTGCAATCAACAAAAAGATAGTGTGTGGCGATTTGTTTTTCGAGAGTGTTTTCCAAGATTTGTCGTAGCATGAAGATCTGTTCGATGGTGGACTTTCCAGGTCTGAAGTCACACTGATAAGGTCCAATCAGTTGGTTAACGATGGTCTTCAGTCTTTCACACAATACGCTCGACAGGACATTATATGCGATATTAAGTAGGCTAATCCTACAATAGTTGGCGCAAATGGTGGGATCGCCTTTCTTATGAATTGGGCAGAGCAAACTGAGGTTCCAATCTTAAAAGTCTGTGAATGCATTTAAACAGAGCTTCGCCACCGGTCTTAAACAGCTCAATCGGTAGGCCATCAGTTCCTGCGGCTTTGTTGTTTTTATGCCGAGCTATAGCTGTTAAGACCTCGTTATAGAAAGGCTGCGGAACTTCAACGCTGTCATCCATACTTGGAGTTTTCGGGATATCATCTTTACTGGCAGAATTGTTGTCAGCGTCGCCATTTAAAAGACTAGAAAAGTGCTCCCTCCATAACATCAGTGTACTCTGGATATCTGTCACTAGATTTCCATTCTCATCCTTGCAGGAAGAGGCTCCGGTCTTAAAACCATCGGCCAGCCATCTTATTTTTTCGAAAAATGTTCGAGTCTCATTCCTGCCGCCATGCATTTCAATTTTCTCGCATTTCATGCGTCTCTCTTCCCTCCTCTTCTCTCGGTATCGCTCCATAGCAGCACGCGTTTGTAATATTTTGTAGCGAATCTTGAAATTGAAGGAATAACTTTTTAATAATATATATATTCTAAACTATATTCTAATCCAAACCATATTTATACTTATATGTATTATCATTAAAAAATAATAGCAAACCATGGTATAATTGTTTTGTTTTATTACTCCGGTAGACCTGAGTAATTGAATTGAATTCTTTTAAGCATGTCTCATGACAAATATCAACAATTTCTACTGTAAAGTCGATCAAAGTCCAGAAGGTTTTTTTTTTTTTACTATTTTTAAGCAACATTCTTCACAGATCACTTCAATGAAGCCGCTAATGGCAAAAATGATACAAGTCTTTTTTTTTTACTCTAACACCCGTGAACATATGAGCCACTGAGTCAAGTCAAAATGTTTAATTTTGTTGTTAACGATAACAAAAATTCAAAAATGCCACCAACAAAAAAAAAAACACACTCAACTAATGTACTACGAATATGCATGAATTTAATTTAACAATCAAGGTATTTCATCCATTTTAACAAATAAACAATTTTGCGCAACACTGACAAACATGGCGCACATGTGTCAGCTTGACATGAAACGGACCGCGCACTGATTCTTACAGCCACTTGTTGTTATTGTTGTAGTTGATCATGTGTGGTCGCTGTTAGCGCTAATTGCGTATTAAAATTTTTGTTTTAATTAATAGAAACAAAAAACAATATTTTTGATAATTAAGGTCATTGCATTAGTTGTCAAAATTTTGAAGTATTTCAGTATCTGACTCGTAATTGTGTCGCATACCAAAATAACAACAAAGGTTGGCGTCAAAAAATCATGTAACGCACTTATTGACGCCATTTTGTAAGCTTCGTAAGTCTGTCAAAATGTAAGTATCAAGATACGCCGTAAATTACGTTTCGTAACTAATGCTGCTTGCATCCAATTATAAAGAAGCAGATCATCAACAACAACACCCGCTATTTGACATTTACTCAAATTGTCGTTTATGTAAATGTTGAAATAATTAAACATTATTCCCTCCCTGCCTACCTACCCACCTAAACACTTGCTTTTCTTCTCTCATCCGCTATTTAAGTGAACTTCAATTAAAGCAGCTAAAAACCGTATCCACCTAATTGTGGAGAAATTTTCGAACGTTGACGCTTTGCTCTTCTATCTATTTATAAATGTACATGAGTGAAAATGTCACACGAAATTAAGCAAAGCTGTCAAAAAGACAAATGCGCCATTTTGTTAGTCAAACACTTAAAACCACTTTGAAACTCTCAACCGAAACTCATCGTTTGACATAATTACGCAATATATAGCCGCCATAGCACCATAGCGACTAGCAACAACAGCAACATAAAGACAGATAAAGTCAGCAACGCGAGCAGGTTTTCATCAAGATTAGCGCAGCCAACTTCAGTTGCAACTGTCAAAAAAATGAGCCTGCCCCCAATTATGTTAATGACAGGTTTTAGTTTTGCGATTTTAATCTTTTTAATAATATTTACAGTAGATCAACAACAATTCGACGGTTCAGCGTTGCGTTAGGGCTGTCTGTCGATTTGGGCACCTTTTTATTTTTTTGGTTGATTTTTTTGTTTGTTGTTTTTGTGCCAGATTGGGTTGGTTAGAGTTTTAAGGTAAGCACATAATTTTAAATATTGTTTGCGATGATCTCTGCCTGGCTAGTTTGAGCTACCTGAAATAATGATGGCGATGCAGCTGATGCCAACTTCATGTGAAATTGAAGCCTTAATTATTTTAGTGTTTTTTTCAAGTTATTTCTTAATCGGTAAACTAAGTGTTTGCTTAGCTACACCTACGGAACGACCCTTCTGACACTTAATTGTGTATTAATTTTTTTGTGAAATCAACATGAATTTCTTTCTTGATTACTAAACTTAGCTGAAGGAGAAGCTCATGCTAACGATTGACAAAACCAGTGGTTGTGTGAACATTAGAGGTGGGAGAGCGCACGAATTTTCGATTTTGATATCCAGAAACGCTTTTGAAAAAAAAAACTTTGGGGTGGCGTGGAGTTAAATTTTGGCGTATAAGGGTTTAAAAGTTGGTGAAAAGTAAAAAAAATTGACAAAAACCTCCATAACTACCAAAGTGTTGCCCTTAGTGTGGTATCATTTTGGACCGACTCCCATTAAATTTTCTCTCCCAAAATTTTTTGAGAACATTCCTACCACCCTACCATACAATTGGATCCCACCGCTCCCAGGGTGTACTTAGAAGGGTAAATATGTGACTGACCCCCGTCGCTTTTTTCTTGCCAACATTTTATCCGAACATACTTATGAGGATGAATTATTTGAAGATGAGATAGACGAATCGTCTCACGAAGAACAAAGCGAGATGATAGCAGCTGTAGAGGAAGATGATATCGCAGATGATATCGTCGAAGAAAACGAGGAAGATATTAGCGTTGGCAACGGAAATCAAATACGTGCTCGTCCAGTTAACGTTGTTGGCTTAAAAGGCGCAAAAAGGATTCAATTGGCATCGAATAAAGTGAATCGGGAAATGAAAAGATATTTGAGCCATTACGTCACACCTGAGACAGGAACTTTTTTTGCACGCTTCAGATTCTCAACTGATTTCATTTCTACCGATCTGGACTGTGCGTGAAGATTACCAACAAGTGCAAGAAATATTGCGTAATCTATATGTTGTCAACGACGCCGCCAAAATAGAATAAGATTAAAAGAGCACTATAACAGTTTGTAATGCCGAAATGAGAAGGAAACAAGTAAAGAAAGTCTAAAGTCGGTCTAGGTCGACTATAAAATACCCTAAACCTACTTTTAAAAAAAAAATAAAAAATATTATTGAAAATGGGTGTGTCCGTGGGCGGATAAAGACTATATTTTATATGCATTTAAATGTTGATGAAAAATTTACACATAACTCTAGTGTTCATGGACGGATAACTCCCAATTTTTGAACACACCTTAGTTTTGGAATAAAATACATACATACCAAATTTCATTTCTCTATGACAAACATAACCTTAATTATTGAGTTTTAAACTTTTTGCGTTGTATGGGAGGTAGGCGTGTCTGTGAGCAGATGACGTCCATTTTTCAAAATCATTTTTGGTTTGTCATAAACACCATACCTGCCAAATTTTATCTCTGAAGGTTAAACAGAGGCTTATTTATTCCGTTTTCAATGTTTGAGTTGTATGGGAGGTGGGCGTGTCCGTGAGCGGATGACACCCATTTTTTTGAGACATCTTTGTGTTGACATAAAACACATACCCACCAAATTTTATTGTTGTAGGTTAATTATTAGCTTATGTATCCAATTTTCAATTTTCTTGTTGTATGGGAGGTAGGCGTGCCCGTGAGCGGATGATCTCCATTTTTCAAAATTTTTTTTTTTTTTATATAAAAAACATACGTGCTAAATTTTATCTCTGTTAGTTTAGCAGACGCTTATTAATTGTGTTTTCAAGTTTTGAGTTGTATGGGAGGTGGGTGTGGGATCTTCAATTTTCGCAGACATCTTTATTTTTATATAAAAACTTTTTAACAAAAAAAAAAACCTACTTCAAAATCACTAGAAAGTAAAAAATAATTTTAAATTACTTTTACTATTTATTTCTTGGTCAAATTTGTATTTTTATAATAAATGTATTTATTTTTTTATGATAATAAAAGCTTCTAGTCAGCGCTAATCATTGACGTAAAATCATTGATTTTTTCGCCATCCCTACTCTATTTAAGACTTTTTTATTTGTAAATATCCTGCTTGGTGACGCTGTATTAATTTGTAATCTTAATTTTTCTTAAATCTTAATTAAAATGCTATATGTGTGTTGCAGCTGCACAAAAAAATCTGATTATATTAGCGCCGACTTCGAAGCTCTTATTATCATAAAAAAATAAATATATTTATTATAAAAATACAAATTTGACCAAGAAATAAATAGTAAAAGTAATTTAAAATTATTTTTTACTTTCTAGTGATTTTGAAGTAGGTTTTTTTTTTTGTTAAAAAGTTTTTATTTCTTTCTTTTTAGAGAAAATGATATATATTAAAAAAGTGTATAAATTAATTAAACACCAATTATTTATGCTCATAATATGGAAAATGCTTTTCTGTCGTTTCTTATTCTGGTCTTTGGCAGTATCTTTATCAGTACCTACTCTTGTATTTTTATCACTACCCCAATGTCAATATTGACTGAAATATAGTGTGTTTATAATATTGACACGCGTCTTTGTCGAGAATATCACACTCTTTGTCATAGTGTTTTCAATAGTTCTACCCATTCTAACAATGAATTTCACCACCCTTAAGTCAATATGATACAATATTTTACACACTGCCTCACCCCTTAGTCGAATAACGCCCAATTCTTCGGTAGAAATTTGTAATAATTGTGCCTACGTCTGTACTTTTTCAGTTAGTAGTGTCAGTAGTCGATTTAGTGTTTTCTAATATTGCCACACCCCTTTGTCGAATGACGCCCACTTTATTCACGATAACTTGTTATAAGTGTGCCTACCTCTATACTAAATATCAGTACTCTAGTGTCAATATTATTCGCGATACAGTGTATTTTATATATTGCCACACCCCTTTATCAAACAAGGTCCACTGTATTGAAATCAATTGTTTTATAACTGTGCCTACCCCTGTAGTTAACTTTAGTACTCTAGTGTCAATATTATTCGAGATACAGAGTTTTTCTAATATTGCCACACCTCTTTGTCGACTAACGCCCTCTTAATTGACTGTTATTTTTTACCTACCCTTGCATTTTTTCTGTGAATTTTATTAACTCTAGTACTCTAGTGTCAATATTTTCTGAAATACAGTGTTTTTCTTACAGTGATAAGCCCCTTTATCGAATACCGCCCACATTACTGACAGTTATTTGTTATATTTGTACCTACCTTTGTACTAAATTTTAGTATCGTAGTGTCAATAGTAATCGAGATACGGGGTTTTTTTTAATATTGCCACTCCCCTTCTCGATTAACGCCCATTTTTTTTTACAAAAATTTTTAGTAATTTTTCCTACCTTTGTAATAAATTTCTGTACCCTAGTATCAATATTATTCGAGACACAGTAATTCTCTTATATTGCCACACCCCTTTGTCGAATTACGCCCACTTTTGTTATAGTAATTTCCAACAATTGTACCTACCTCTGTACCTAATTTCAGTACTCTAGTGTCAATTTTCTTTGAGATACAGAGTTTTTACAATATTGCCACACCCTTTTTTAGAATTCCGCCCACTTAAGTAATCGTCATTTTTAATACTTGTGCTTGCCCTTGTAATTTTACTATGAATTTTATTACCGTAGTGTCAATATTTACTGAGATACAGTGTTTTTCTTATAGAGACACGCCCCTTTTCCGAATACCGCCCCCTTTCATAAACGGGCACCTCCGCGTTTATAATCTCTATATGTTGACAAAAAATTACGGCGATCGGGCAAGTACTTTAGGAGTAATCGATGTACATACATTCACAAAAAAAAAAAAAAAAAAAAAAAAAATAAAAAAAAAAAAAAAAACAGAGAAACCAACCAACTTGAGAACCTCCTCCTTTTTGAAGTCGGTTAAAAATACATACATATCAAATTTTATTGTTGTAGGCTAATTATGAGCTGAGATATGCAGTTTTCAGTTTTTGCGTTGCTTGGGAGGTAGGCGTGTCCGTGGGCGGATTCCAAAAATATTCAATAGTGCAGATCCTTGAGTTCATTTGACCATGTGTACCAAGTTTCATTCAATTATCTCAACTCCTTCTTCTTATCCTGTGTATACGGACAACACACAGACGGACAGACGGACGGAAGAATATATATACTTTTCTATACCGCACTCGATTCGTTCTATGCGTTACAAACGTTTGCACAAAGTTAATATACCCTGACCTTTCAGGTTTAGGGTATAAAAATATTTTTTCTACAAGTCGTCGCCGAAAATCGAAAGAAATATTCATTCTTTCACAAAAATAAATTGATTTGATTCAAATGTTATTAGAATTATAATGAAAAAATTTCATATTTACGGTGGATATAAGGTGCAGGTATGCTCGAAAAAAATTAGGAGAGGAAAAGTTAATGTGAGTCAGTCTCTCATTTCAGCCTTTATAAGGCACCCTGGGAGCGATGCAACCTGATTTTATAAAAAAACTTAAAAAAAAAATTTTGAAAGTATACCTTCAGGGTTGGAAAGGTTAGTATGTTCTGATAAAATTTTGGAAAAAAAGCAATAGGGAAACAATCATACGTACATTACCATTCTAGGTTTACCCTGGGAGCAGTGGGGTCCAATTTCCTAATAAGATCAATTTTGTATGGCAGCCTTCTTTGGAGGTAGAGATAAGGTATGTTTCCGAAAAATGTTTGGGAAGAATATTGAATTGGAGTCAATCGAACATTGTAACACTCTAAGTGTAGCACTTGTGTAGTTATGGATGTTTTTGTCTAATTTTTCCACTTTTCACCAATCTTTAACCACTATTTTTTTTTTCAAAATCATTTTTTTGGAATCAAAAATAAAAAAAAAAAAAGAATGCCGTTACCAAGCAATCAGGTTTGGCACAGTTTTTAGATACACAAGGTTCTAAAGTATTATAAGATACATCCTTTAACTCTTCCCTTTTCGTTTGGTGGAACAATTCTGGGTTATCGCTGGAGAGTGGCGTAAGTATGGGGTCGTCCACGGGTCCGGACCCCCCAGAGCAATGAGCCAAACATAAAACTTGTTGTCAATTGATTCTATTAAGTTAAAAGTTGTTTTGCGATAATCAAAGGAATGTTATGATTAGAAAATATTTAAGATATAGTTTACGATAATTTTGTCAAAGAAAAAAAAAAATTTCAAATTATTTTATAAAATTTTTTAAGAATTCATCGAAACAAATATGAGTTTTAAAGGCTCTTATATATATCTTAAAGTTTATCTTGATAGATTTTGGTGAAAATGAACAGAAAATATACGTGAAAACATTTCACCTACAAATATTTTTCATGAATTATAAGTACACTGAACAGAAAAAAATGCTTTAAAATTGAACAAAAAATTTTAAGAAAAAAATTTAATGCAAGCATAACTCTTTAATTTAAACAAAAATTTTTGTTTTTGAAACAATTTTTTATATATCTTAAAATCTCTTTATGTTATTGCAAAGAAATAATATAAGAAAGTTATAAAGAAAGAAAAAACTTATAGTTGAAAATTAAACAGGCTTGATTTAAATTTTGTTTTAGCGGAACGCAAAAAACACGTGAAATTTTTATATTAAAATTGTTTGTCTGTGAGAAAGGAAAAAATGTGTTTTTTCCTCACTCAAATTATTGACTTAATTTTTTAAAAAATTTTAGTATGACCTTTTAACCGATATGATAAAGAGGAGAAGTGAGAACCAAAAAATCTTTACCGATAAATTTTGCATGAAAACTTGTGTGGTCGTTTTATGCGTTTCATGTGTGTTAGGGTAAAACTCAAAAGCGACCAGATTAAGTTTATTTTTTCATATTTTATTTTTAGCGCCCATTCTCTAAGAAGTTCGAGGGGAGCGAAAAACAATTGTCACTTTTGAAAATTTAAAACACTTCATGGGTAATTTTACAAGTATGTCTGTACTTAACTTAGCGTATTACAGATCATTACTTTTTTTGAACTCTTTCCAAAACCAAAAGCTATCTACGCCACTGTCGCTGGATGAAACAACAATTTTAAGCGATTGGTGTGTGAAAAAGAAAAAACCTTGTTAAAATTTAAAAATATTATTTTTAAGTATTATCCACAGATTAATTAAATATTGACGATTAAACTAGTGTTCTAGACAAAAACTAAACTTTTGTTTAGCTATTTTTATAATAAATTTGCTTCTGTGCCGAGTACCAGAGGGAGTATGTATAGTATTGTATACCTATGAGTATGAATACCTTAAATCAATTTTTTTTTACAAAATCAAAATTCTTGACAATTTCATAATAGTATTTAATAGAAAATATCAGAACTGAAAATCCAGAAAGTTCACTACCGAGGCCAACTTGACCTACTCATGATTTTACTGGACACTTTTTGTTCATGTTTTTATACGTCGTATTAAACAGCTGTAAGGAAACAATTTCTTGACCGATTGTTTTCACGCTTCGTTTGGACGATATGAATTGATAACACAACAACAACAAAAAACAACTGCAATTGAGCTGAACTCAGTCGCGTGTGCAGCGCAAGCGCTCAAGAAAGCATGAAAAGCATTTTACAAATCTGACAATTGTTATTTCAATAAAGTAGAAATATGGTAAGGAAACAATTGTAGAAAATTTGTACCTGTAGTAATTTAAGAAAACCCGTGTAGTTTTCCAAAACAGTAACAACGTCAGAATCTCAGCAGAAAAAGTAACTACTTCGGAATAATTCTGGAATGATTTTTTTGATAAAAGTTTGAAAGCAAGTTGTTAAGGCATAAGTTCTTAAAACAAGTACCTCCATATTTTTTGGTGGGATGTTTGTTATGATAAATACATATATAAAATTTATTTTAAATTTTTATTCGAACAAAAGTTTTATAATTATGTGATAAACAAAAACAAAAAATCTTATTTCTATCAAAAATTACTGCCTTTTGAAAGCGTCAAATGCCTTTCGATAAAATTTGATCCTTTGAGTGTGAACCTTTGAAATTCACGCTATACAAACTTACAAGCTGTAGCGTGTTTGTGGCACTACTTGGGCGGTTTTGGCCAATTATTTATTTATTAATATTTTGAATAAAACATTTTTTGATAATCTATAGTTAGCGCCTAATAGCGTGCCTGCACACGGCGCAACCTAACTCAGTTGTTCTCAACTTCCTTCTGCTTTTCTGATTTTTTTCTCTTCGTCTTCTACATTTCCATCAAACTGTCAGTGATTGATTGTTTTAAACTCTTTGATTTCAACTCGTTGATCGTGCTTTTCATATATATATGTTCCAAAACAAATTCAAAATTCCTTTAAGCACCATCCATCCATCCATCGATCCATGCCAGCCAGCCAGCTTCAGACAACAAGCTAACAAAACGCTAACTTACAGAGGTTATCAAAAAGTCAACATCATTTGAAATTCGTTGATTTTGTGGCGCAATGGCAACTCTTTACTTTTTATTACAATTTATTTTTTTATAAGTTTTTGTCTTTTGGCCTCTGCGAAGGTGTTACGAAAAGCGTTTAGCACGATTTTTAGAAGCTATTCATTGGTATTTTTTCTTCCTCTTTTTCTTGCTGTTGTAATGTTGTAAAGCGCTTCTTGTTGTTGTAAATTGTTGATTTTGGCTTTTAAGTGATTTTTGAAATTATTCAAATGTTAAAATGATGCTGACAACGCATTTGATTAACACGATTAATTGCTGATAAAAGAATGTCTGACAGTTTGTAACGTTCCGATATGATGTTGTTTTTTTTTTTTATATTTTGTTTCTTTGTTTTCTTACTAATTTCAGCTGCAGAACTTCTGTGCTACACCACAGCGTGAGTGAGTTGGCTTTTGGTAGGTTGGTAGAGTGAGTGGTTGAGCAGAATTTTAACTGCATTTGCGTAACACTTCAAATATTTCAACATTCCACATATTTTTAGGTAGCCATAAATTTTGTTTTGTAGCACAAAAATATGTCTGTCAAACGAGATAAAAATGTTTGCATCTGCAACCAAAAAATATGCAACGAAATATTCAATATATGAAAAGGCAGCTTTTTTTTACCACCTGATTTTGTACGCAGCAGCAGTAAATTCGTCACAAAATTGCTTGTCATTCTCTTATGCATCAATTGTTGTTGTATTGCTTGTTATTTATTTACATATAAAATTTGTTTGAGTTGATTTTGTTTTTTATTTCTGTCTGCTGCCACCCACTATTTTGCAACTTCACCAAATGGCAGCATCAACAAAACAACAACAACAACATCAACTCTCATTTAACTATCAACGAATGCATCAGCAACACTTGCTGCTGCTGCTCAGATGACAGACTGAGCAATCGCAACAACAACAACAACAGCAACAACAATGGCAACAACTTCAATGTCTACAGCAGCCAGCTGTCGCTTCTTGTTGCTGTTTTTATTTTATACAAATATTAAACTTTGCATCAGTGTTGTCCTTGTTTATTCCCTTTTTTTTGTTTGTTCCTGTAGTAATTTTTCAGTTTTTACTCAAAAAGTTGCATGTGTTACAGCCACACAATATTTTATCATCGGCATCACTGTCAAGCCAAAATTGCATTCTGACTTTTTGATTTTCTCCGTTTTTGTTAAAATGTTCTTCATTTTATTTTTTGGTGCATTTTTATACAATAATTTTTCAAGCATATTTTTTGTGTTATTTTGAAATTTTTCTTCAGTATTTATTAAATTTTTCATATTGTTGGTAAAGTGAAATCTTTTGAAATAATAAGAACTTTTATAAAACAAAACAGGTGCACCGTTGAGTAACCGAGGGAAGCAAAGCTTTTTTGCAGTTTCAGATTTTTGAAAATGTAATGCTTAATAATTTAAAAAAAAAAAAATAAAAGGTCTCAGTTTTTGAGATTTCATAGAAGAAGACGTGTTAGCTTCGCTACTCAGAACTCAGAGAGGTTCGAGTTTGAGCACTTTATCTGTTAAAGCTTGACTGCCACAGAAGATGAGACCTACAGGCAGTGGCATAGATAGCTTTTGATTCTGGGAGGAGTCCAAAAAAATATTATGATCTGTTATACGCTAAGTTAAGTACAGACATACTTGTTAGAGTACCAATGAAGTGTATGAAATTTTCAAAAGTGAAAATTGTTTTTCGCTCCCCGCGAACTTTCCTAGAGAATGGGTGCTAAAAATAAGATCTGCAAAAATAAACTTGAACTGGTCGCTTTTGAATTTTACCCTAAAAATTACTCAACACACACATGAAACGATCACACAAGTTTTCATGTCAAATTTAGCGGTAAAGATTTTTATTATGTCGGTTATAATTTGTTTAAAAGTCCAACTTGAATTTTTTAAAAAATTTAAGTCAATTTGAGGGGGGAAAAAACACACTTTAAAATTAAACAAAAAATTTTAATATAAAATATAACGTGTTTTTTTTTGCGATTCTCTAAAATTTAAAATAAACATGTTTAATTTTCAACTTTAACCCATTTAATCCCACTGTACTTGCTTGGGTACAGAACAATGCTTTAGTTGCTTGCGCTGCTGTGTTACTGTTTGCGCATTTTTTCGTTGAACTTCTGTTTGTATGTATTCTTTGTCACATTGCTTACATACTTGTTGCTGCTTCAATGGGAAAAAAATGGATAACGGTAGTTTGCGATCGCGTTTTTATATTTTTATATATATTTTTTTGTATTGCTTTAATCGTTAATAATAAAAAATCATGAAAGAACATTTATATTTTCGGTTTCAAAATGGCTTGGGTATAAATGGGTTCAACATTTTCTTTTTTTATAATTTTCTTATAATATTTCTTTGCAATAAAAAAAAATGATTTTAAGATATTTAAACAAATTTTTTTAAAAACAAAAACTTTTGTTTTAAAATTAAATTCAAAAATGGTTGTGCTTGCATTAAATTTCTATTTTAAAATTGTTCGTTTCATTTTAGAGTATTTTTTTTTCTTTTCAGTGTACTTTTAATTTCATTTCAGCTCAGTTCATGAGAAATATTTGTAGGTGAAATGTTTTCACGTATATTTAAAGCACTGGTTTTTCTGTTCAGTTTCACCAAAATCTATTAAGATAAACTTTAAGATATATATAAGAGACTTTGAAAACTCATATTTGTTTCGATGATTCCATTAAACAATTTTATAAAAAAGTCTGGAATAAAACATAGCTTAAATATTTTATAATCATAAAATTCTTTCGATAATCGCAAACAACTTTTAATTTAATATTTTCAATTGAAAACAACTTTTACATTTGGCTCATGGCTATGGGAGGCTCCAGACCTATGGACCACCCACTGCCTACAGGATTCAAATCAGGGTATATTTTTCTTTTATTTTTTTTTTGTTCAGAAGATTTTGAAGCACATCATAAAGTAAAACTTCAGGAGACTCGACAACCTTGGAGGATGAACATTTTTATTTTGGAAAATGGAGTTTAAAGAAATAAAATAGATGTCTTGATGAAACTTGCACATATATTTTGAATTCATTAGCTACATAATAATTTTCTTATTTTTGGTGGACTCAGGGTTGCTGTAGGTTTTAAATAAATCACAGTGTGCTCGATAACAAAAAGATTGTTAATCCTTCTTTCTGATATTTTATATTATTGGTACACTCAGGGAAAAAATGCTGTTATATCAAACAAATCATGGGTTAAAATAACATATTTCACTGTTAAATACCATCCAACAAATGAAACTTTCAAATCAACAGTCGGTTGACTGTTGGTCTATAGAACACGAAACCCGTATAAAAACTTATTTGTTGAAATTTTATCACTGTTTTGAAAGTTCATGTTTGGCCGAGTGTGCTGACGTGTGCCTCTAGTACTCGAGTGTCCACGGTTCAAATACCGGCAAGGCCAACGAAAATATTTTTTTTTTATTTAAAATATTTTTTTTTAAATAATTTATTTTATTTATTTGCAAGGTTGTTAGCAACTTATTTTGAAGGTTATTTTTTACCAAATTATTTTAAAACAGAATTATTATTATTTCAATTTTTAAATAACAATTTTTGATACTTACACAGCTAGGGTTCGAACCCACGTCCCCCGCATGACAGTCTAGTGCACTTCCACTGAGATATTGGCAACGATAATATATATATAACAGAACACATTTAAAAACTATTGCTTAGAATTAATAGATATTTCAACAAAAGCTCTTTCAACAGATGATTTTAACAGCACAAAAATACTTTGAAACGTTCATTCAACAAAGAAAATTTGTTAACTTAAACGCAAATCATTCAATCTAACAGTGTTTTGAAATAACAGTGGCCGACTATTAATATTACAGTTGATATTTTTCTGAGTGTACTAATAAGAACTCCAGACAAATGAAACTTATATCATTGGAAAGGTACTGGTACAGAGATGTGCAGAATATGTATATAAAAAATATATCTGATGGAGAACCTCCCATTCTCTCCCAACCATCTTAGAGAAAAATTAATTTGTATTTATTTAAAAACCCACTGTTGGATCTATATAAAATTTGGTTGGTAGAGAGCAGTTGGTCGAATATGAGTTTTTTTTTTCAAATATACATATTTCTTCAAAAATTTAGTTTTATGCATTCATCAATTGTTTAATTTGTAAAAAAATGTTTTTTTAATTCAAAAACCCTGTTTTCCTTGTAAATATCCCGGGCGAATTTTAAAGGTTTTCCAGTTTTTCTAATTAGTTCTAAAAGTTTGTAATTCTTTTTTAAATGAGATAACAATAACTGTGAAGCTCTAACCAAAAGTATTTTTATTGATTTTTTTTAATATTGACGTTAGTTATTTAGCATGTATTTCAAACAAATGCCAAGAGAGAGAAAAAAACTGTTACATTTCATTTATTTCCTTTTTATGTTTAAGTCTTATCAGTTAACTTAAAAAAATCTATAAAAATTTTACCGTTACTTTTTCGTTGTTATTTAAATTATTCCTTTTAAGATGGCACATAACATTCGCGGCAGAGAAAACAGACCTTTTTTAAAAAAAATAGTAAACAAACATTTTTCCAAATTGTAGAAAATTATTGTAGAAAATTGATCAAATTACAAAAAAAAAATAAAAAAAAAATATATTTTTTACTCCAACATGGTTTTTTAGAACTCTAAATTGGCGGCAGAGAAAAAAACACGGGGCCTCGTGGTTGCAGCGCTGGGAGTCGCAAAAATTGTCCGATTTGGAAAAAATGACTTTTTTTAATCTTAACAAAATTGGTTATCGTGTGACAGGAGCTTTTTTTAAAATTTTTGGTGATGTTCCACATTTGAAAGTATGTTTTTTCGAAAAAAATATTGACTTGAAAAATTCATAAAAAATAAAAAAAAAAATTTAAAAAAAGCTCGTGCCACGATAGGGAACCAAGTTTAAAAAAATACAAAAAAAAAATTTCCTCAAAAAACCCGCTAGTGCCGCAACCAGAACAAAAACATGGTTTCGATATAAACGCGTTCAAAGCTTGTGAACAAAGAAAAATGCAAAGACAAATAAAAATGCGCTCTCACTAATTTGGATGTAACTTTTAAACCCGTAAGAATTTTCCATGAAATTTTTTACTTATATTATTTTTTGAGGGTTAAAGAGTTTTGGAACTTTTAAGTAGAAAATATTTTGCAATCAATAATTTATTTAATGAACAAAAAATCTCAAGCTTCCAGATCGTTTTTTAACATTTTTCTTTCTTCAGAGTTAAACTTACATTCTAGTACCTCTTTTAAACACTGTCAGGTTTAGGATATAAATAAAATAAACAAGGTTTAATGAATTTTACTATTACTTGTTATTTCCTTACATCCAATTATAAATTGAAGTTTTTCACAAAAAACCAAAAGAATAACAAACCAACAGCAACAACAACATTTTGACAAACTATATTCGATGTCATAAATGACAGCAGACAGCGAGATGATTTGTGCTCGTGGCGCATCTTGACATCGCACTGACAGAAGGTGTTTCATCATTGAGCACAGGTCGATGTAAGTGATCGCAGGGCAGAGCAGCTTCCATCAAGCATTTATAAGGAATTTTGAGATAAAATTAAAAACAAACCATGTTGAAATCAAGAATGTTGCTGCTAGAGTGCTGTTGTTTTTTGTAGTTTGTATTGTTGTTGTGAAGAGCTTAAAAACAGAAAAACATTTAGTTAGCAACCACATCAAACGGATTGGCTTGGGGCACAGTGGGATGCCAACAGATTTGTTCGCTTCAAGTTGTTGCGCTGAGCTGTACATTGTGGAGTTATTGTGTTTAAGATGATGTCAAGGGTATTTAGCATTTATTAAGCGCAGAAAATGACAAGCATATCATTAATAAAAAATATTAAAAGCATATTTTAAGAGAAAGACCAAGCATAGGCTCGAGGTCGGCATTTGAAACAATTCAAAAGTTATTTCAAACTAAAGGCACCAAAAGCCTCAATAGAACATTTTTTTATACATTTTCCCTTTGCATAAACATAGGTACAAAAAAATGCGTGTAAACATGCTCACATGTGTTGACCTGGGGATACGCTGGCTTAACAAAATCTTTTCAAAACACAACAACTGTTAGATCAAGCAGAAAGCGTCACAGGACTCTGCCATTGTATTGAACAACAGCAACAAAAAAAAAACTAGAAATGCATACAAAATTGTTGTAATGACACGCTATGTCAAACACGCCTACCTACGCCCACCCGACACTCGGGCAGCATGCACAAAAAGTGTGACGCAGCGCCGCACACATAGATCCTGTCTAAGCAGTCTAAGCACCAAGCATAACAAAAAATAAAAAAACAAAAATTCCCAACAAGGATATAAAAAATGGGAGCAACGCGTAACTTGAGCAGAGAAAAGAATTTTTAATTGAGAAAAAATAGTATAGCTTGAAAAGTGTAGCACACGAAATACAAGAAAAATTAATTGCAATTTGAAAAGCGTAAAGCCGTCAAGGATCTAAGGATATAAGCTGCAATACAAAACAACACAAAGTGGAATCAGAGCCAGAACCGCCACGCATCATTTCACTGACGCGATTAAGTCGAGTAAAGTGAGAAAATTCCATAAGTATAGCGAAGCCAAAACATGTGTGCGAGTGTCTGTTTCTCTTTCTTCAAGGATGTAGAAATTAAGGCTGATTTTGAAATAAGTAACACGAGCAAGTGGTTTACAGCATTACAGAGCAATAGATAATTTAAAAATTTGTAGAAGTGAAATAAAAGAATTATCAAATTTTTCACCAAAAACTCTTTCCCAAATATTCTTATTCCAACTAGATAATGTCTGGTAACCATGTCAACGCATAGAAAATAAATGCCAGCCAAAAATTCGAAACCCTTTATGGCTGAATCGCAAAGACGCGTTAGGTCGGTCGCGCGTTGATCGTACTTTGCTCGTACTTTACTCGACTTTACGAGATGAACTGTCAAAACGCCCGACCTTATAATTTTGAAATCATAATGTAGCGTTGACATGTTATGCGTCTATCACTTAGATGATGCCACTATACGCAGTCAAATCAAAAAATCCCACAAAGTCCCATTTACCCAAAGTATGTTATAATAATGTTGGCACAAATATTAATATTAAATTAAAATATGCTCAACTCATCAAGCATTTAATTCTGAATTTCATCATTTTCATAAAACAAATTAAAAAATTAAATCATTTACAACATAACTATTCTGACAAAATAACAAATCCCATGCAAACATGTCTTTACCATAGAAACTGAACAATACCCACATAGTTAGCTAACTCTATGAAAATACAACCCTGCGCTATAAGCAAATGTCAAACGCACGACCGAGTAGAACATTTTTCAACTTTTTTCGGCAGGTCGCGCTTTGATCGTACTTTACCCCTTCCTACGAGATTTGACAGTTTTTACGATACAAAGTACGATCAAAGCTTGAGGTCGAATTATGAATTGCTTCATAACAACTCGTTGTTTCTACTTTAGCTGTCAAAGCGCGACCGACCTAACGCGCCTTTGCGATTTGGGTATTAAAACTGCAACTTAAATGGAATAAGCTAAAAAATTACTCCCGCAGCCATTTTCTCTCCCACAACAACCATCCATTCAAATTCGCGAACGCCTTTTATAGGCGTTGCCAGATTTTCATAAAGCATCCAAACATCACACTGATTCGTCTTTTGCGGCCAAAGCCGCGCAAGGCGGCTGCTGCTAAAGATGCGCAAAGTTGTTGGCATGGCTAACCGGAAGGCCCAGCAACACAACAAGAACGGGTTTTGTTCGCAAGATCTTCTTGTCTACAACTTATTGCTTCCATGTGATCTTTGCGTGGTTGTTACAACAACATAACCTAACTTTGCTAACGATGAGAGCCAATATAATCGAAGCTACTAAAAGTGGTAGAGTTTGAACTCAAGTCCAGAGCAACTCTTTGAGTGGAATTATTTACGAGTTGGTTGCTGCCCACTTATGGATCCTGCAGCAGCAACCAACTTTCGCATGGGTTGTTCATACAACTCTTCTTCTTTTTTGATTTTTTGCATAGAGTGCTGGCATCCGACGGCTTGTTGCTGACAACCATTTTTGTATTTCTCGTAAAAAAAAAACTTAAGCGTGGTTTTCACTATGTTAATTTCAATAGTCAGTTGTTGTCAGTCAAATGAAAAATGCCAACACGTCGACATTTTTTTCCGTTTGACAATGGCGAAAAATAGAAAAAACTGATCTTTTCACATGTTTTTAGCAAAAATTGCAAAAAAGTTGTTATTTATGTGATTTTTTAAACTTTTAAATTTCATGTCAATCAAAAAATGACTAAGTGAAAACCAACCTTTAATTTTCTAAATATTTTAAGTTAAAAAATGAATTTTATTTTTTGTGATTTTACTTTTCTGTACAGCAACTTTCTCATAAAAACATTGACTTTTCAGCATTACAGCAGAGCTTATCGCTGTTGCCAGCACATTAAAATTTCCACACATTTACAGGTGATCGCTTGTGATTATTAAGCATCACTGCCAACACTCGTGCGTCACTGTTTTTTTGCACCAATTTAGCATAAGTTCATCAATACAACTTTTGTACGTTCGTTGCAATAATGCGTTGTTGTTGTCAAATTACAGTGCTTTTAATTTAACTTTGATGTTGTATGCGGTCAACACTTTGCAGGCAAAGTGTTGAATTTTATCGCCAACGTGTTGTCTGTCAGAAACTTAAGTAAGATTTTTGCGTGTTGAACCCTTAGTAAGGAAGATCAATTTTGTGGTGCTGTACCACTAAATTAAAGTGATGATGAAAAACTGTCTGATCGTGCATTAATGATGCTGAAGAGTTACAAGAATTGAAGTCATATTTATAATTTTTTTATTTTAAAATCTCTTAATAAACTCCTGTCGCCCGCCCCGCCCTTTTTATAACTTGTGCTTTAAAAGTTATTATTATATTAAACAGAACATATCTTCCGAAGTATTTATTAAGGATAACTTATATAAGTTGAGTGGCTTGACCAAAAATCAAAAATGGAACAAATCCATATGATATTCAAAGACTTATTCACATACGAATTTATCATTTTGATTTAAAAGTAGATTTTTCACAAAAAAAAAGCACTATAAGTTTTGTAAAACAGTTCATAAAATGCGTTGATGCAATATTTAAAAAGGTAAGTACGGAGATTTTACAAAAAAAAAATAACAGTGTTTGGTAAGAATATAAGGCACATACTTATATAACTATATTTATATGGCAGCCTTATAAAATATTAGCATTCAACTTGAAATTTGATAACAAAAGGTTGGTTCAAAATTTTTGGAACCCATACTTATTTAAAACCATAACATAATTACCCAATAAGCCAAACGAATTTGCCTCGAATTCGAGGTGAATCCGAGATCTCGGATATTTATTTCGAAAACGAAGTTCGAAAATGTTTTGCTAATGAACCCGAGGGCGGGAGAAATGCACGTTTCATTCTCGAAACGAGATTTTTTATCATAATCTAATCACTTCCGAAGCGAGTGATTTCAACATTAGCTAATCGTTTTCGAATAGTTTTAGCAATTTTTTCGAAATTAAATTTTTTTAATATATTCGTGTCTTACGCAAATCGATTATGATGATAAAAGATTATAAGATTATATACATGTTAAGGATTCCTACCCACGTTCCCCGGATGCCAGTCTTCTACGTTATCCTCTAGCCTATAGCGGTTGTAATTTTATTCCTGCTTTATTTGCTTCGTAATGAAAACAAGCACTTGGAGACGTGGGTTCGACTTCCAGCTGAGGCCAAATAAGTTATATTTGTTTTTTTTATTTGGTGTTTTTCTCGAATTTGGAAAAAATCTGACGGCATCACGAACTTAAAAATAAAATGTTGCGTTGATTAATTGCAGCATTATAAAAATATATTTTATTTTAAGAGACATTTCAAATTCGAATCGAATACGAGATATCTTATCCGAGTTCTCGGTTTTGTTACTTATTCGAAACTAAACCGAGTAGGCTATGTAGTTTATTGGGTTTCAATAATTATCAAAAAATAAAAATAAAAACTAAATAAAAAAAAAAAAAACAATACAAAACATTTAACTACCTACAAGTGTGGTAAAGAAATGGTACCGTTTTCAATAAAATGTGTTAAAATAAGCAATAAAAGATTTTACAAAATATATAGCAAGCGTCGAAAAGTTTCAATACGTTCATTTGATGCCAAATTTTGGTATATTTCAATATTTAACCCTGCGCCGTCATCGGTCTTTTAACACTATTCGGCCGTTTTCGTTGCACGAAATAGTCTTTGGCTATTTTTAACCAATTTAAAAATATACGACCGTTCCAAAATTTTTTTGTGGATTTAGTGAAACTCTTCAGCAAAATATTCCTGAAGG
Organism: Tetanocera ferruginea; assembly: GCA_958299015.1. Taxonomy (NCBI): domain Eukaryota; kingdom Metazoa; phylum Arthropoda; class Insecta; order Diptera; family Sciomyzidae; genus Tetanocera; species Tetanocera ferruginea. Next base: position 162,096,217 of record OY282641.1, read on the forward strand.
TTTTTGGCAAAAAATATTTAAACAGCGACTCGCTAGCAATATTAGAAAACCATAAAACGAGCATTTTGGGACTTAAAATTAAAAAATTCATATCTCGGGGCCAAATAGATATTAAGGAGGGACATAACATTCGCAGCAGAGTAAACAGACCTTGTTTTTTAAAATTCATAACTCAGTCAAAAACAAACAATTTTCCAAAATTTTTTTTATTATTGTAGAAAATTGAACAATCTAGAAGAAAAAAAATTCAAAATATTTTTCACTCCAACATGGTTTTATAGAGCTCCAAATTGGCGGCAGAGAAAAAAACGGATCCTCGTGGTTCAGCGCTGGGTCGCAAGAATTGTCTGATCTGGAAAAAAAAAATTGTTTTTTCGAAAAAAATATTGACTTTAAGAATTCATAAAAAGTTTATCAAAAGTTTAAGTTAAAAAAAATACAAAAAAAAAATTTCGTCATAAAAATGAACCCGCTAGTGCCGCAACCAGTACAAAAAACATGGTTTCGAGACAAACGCGTTCAAAGTTTGTGAACAAAGATAAATTAAATGCGCTCCCACTAATCTGGCTCTAACTTTTGAACTCGTAAGAATTTTTCCATGAAATTTTTTTTCTTAGAATCTTAAGAATATTTACTAAATTACAAAATTATAAAAAAGTCGATTTAAAAAAACCAGGGACCGTACCGGTTATGTTTTTTATCGAAAAAGTCACATATTTACTGTTATTTTTTCCGACAAAAATAAAAGTTATTTTGTGCCTTATATTTTTCGGGCAACTATAACATTTATTATTTATCGGTCAAAAATAACAGTTATATTCTGCCTTTTATTTTTTTGGTAAAAAATATCAGGCAATTTGTGTTTTTTCAAAGGCCATTTTACCGACTAAAAAACTATTGATACCATTATTTTCGTCTTATCGGTGCGCACAATTTACATATGGTATCAATAGTTTTTAACTGGTCAAGCGGCCTTTAAAAAAATCCAAATTATTTATAATAATAACTGTTATTTTTGAACGATAAAATTTGTGGTGACCCTGGCATGCAGGTTAAGTGTGTAGCTTAGCATGCTCTGAGCCCGGGCTCGATCCCCAGCCGCGGCTAATCGGTCATCACCTCTATGCAGACAATTGCAAACCTCAGAGAGTAGGTAATGCCATGTAAAGCTTCTTGAGAACATGAACTTTAGCCGTTCGGAGTCGGCATAAACATGTAGGTCCAGTTCTCGGTCAATTGTGTGCAAACATTTCATAACACACACAACACTATTGATCATAAGAAGCTCGGTCAAAAGTCCTTGCAAGGGCTGAAATGGCCAATTTGTTTGTTTGTTTGTTTGTTGTAAAATAAAAGTCAAAAGTAACCGTTATATCTGTCCGAAAAAATAAAAGGCCAAAAATAACTGTTAATTTTTAACTTTTATAGAATCAATCGAAAATTTAAAAGGCACTAAATGTTCGTGAAGCTGAGGTCATTTGTATCATAATGGTATACTTGAAAAAGTCCTTTGACAATTTTTTCATTGTGTCTTTTTCATTTAAATATTGTAAAATAACAGTTATTTTCGTTCCATTTAAAAAACGGCCAATGTCATGTCCCCCGTTAAGAAGAACTATTTAAGGAATTAACTCTTCATTTATATGACTTTCGATAAAACTTACCCAGATTTGGTTGCATTTCAAAAAGTGTAAATATTTTACAATCTGAAAATGTTGTTAAATTGAAAGCAACAAGAAACAAAACAGTAAACAAACTAAATCTATCGATAAAAAAAAATTGCATCTAGCAATAAAATTCCATTTTTAACAAAAAACAATATTTCTTACTAACTTTAAAAAAAATAAACAAAATTATCCCACGTCGTCTTTGAGCGTATGTCTATTCTCAAACAAATAAAAATTTTTGATTTTTATTTTCTTTTCAATCAATCAAAAAAACAATTATTTTTTTATATATATATTTTTATACTCACATATGTAAATTTTTTTAAGATTTTTTTGCTTAGAAATAAAAATCGACTTCGCACCCTTTTTTTAAAAGACATTTTTTAAAGTTTTGTTGAAGAAAATATAGATAAATTTATTAATTATTAATTTTTATGTTTGAATAAAAAAATTACAATTCAATAAATGAGTGATTATTGTAAGCAAAAAAATAATAATTTTCATTTTTGAACAAAAAATTAAAATTGAAAAATAATTTTTGTTTTTGTTTAGCAAAAAACTAAAAATTAAAAATAAGTTTTTTTTTTCTGAGCAAAATAATAAAAATCAGAAACTGATCTTGATTTGTGTGGAAAATAATAAAAATCAAAAAATTATTTTGATTTCTGAGCAAAAAATAAAAATCTTAAAACGATTTTTATTTCTAAGCCAAAAAAAAAATAAAATCAATTTAAAAGAATAATTTTTAGCTTATATGCTTATTGCTTAAAAACAAAAATAATTATGTATTCGAAGAGGCAATACAAATTTCAACAATTTGGTATAAAATTTTTTCCAACACTTAGAACATGTTGATTTTTTGCGTTAAAATTTGAAAAATAATCATTTTTCGGTTCCTAGATCTGACTGTATTTACTTATAAACATTATTAAAATCTTTGTGCATGAAATTTTTTAAATTGCAATTCTTAAGCCTTAAATGTCTTAGCAACATCTTTGACGAACTCTTCTAAAAACATTATATTAATGGCAAAAGGTATTATTTATATTGTAATTAATAAAAATGCAAAAAAAATGCTATTGTTTGCATGGCTTAATATAATTATTTAAAGAAAAATTTGCTCACGCCACTTAAGCTGCGTGTTGATGCAACATTTGTCAAAAACGTTCCACTTTAAGCTTTTTTATAAGCATCTGCAGAATCATGAAGTGACGAATCTATTTTGTTAAAACACTGACAACTTGCTACAAGTCAAGTAAGCAACTGATAACAAACATGCCACTGTAACGTGTTGCAAGAACATTGCCTTCACTAGTTGCCACGTTCAAATTACTTTTCATGAAAAATAAGTTATTTTTATCAAGTTGCTGCTTTTAATAAATTAAAGCAAAGTTTGAGATTTATGAAAATTGCACATAAGCTGTTTTTTTTAAAAAATGAAAAAAAAAATAAGATAAATACGACAAGCAATAAATTATGTTACTCAAATACAAAAATACTTTCAAAATGGATTTAAAAGAAATCATATTTTCAAACACAGATAAAAGCAACTTACTTAATTGAGCTCACTATAGTGTACAATTAATTTAATTGTATATTTAATAGAATTTTGACATTTTTCAAAATTGTCCGCCATTTTGACATTTACGCTGACAAGCCGCAACTTAATTCGTCATTTTTTGTGACATTTCAAATAATGTCGCGTCACTATTCAATTTTGACAATCACTTCATTGCCTGCATGCAACAATCATGTTGATGTGGGTTGCCATCTTTTGTCATTTGTTAACTTGGCATGTGCTTAAATTATTTATGAAAATTTTTATGTTTTTTTATTTCTTTCAACTAAGTGGCTCGCCGGCATTGAAGCTCACACAACTCGTTTTTTTTAATGATATTTCTTTTGAAATTATGTGTGTTTTTTTATTTGTGGTTTGTTTTTTTGTTTTTTTTTGCTTTGTTTATTAAGCCACAGACAAACTGTCAGACTTACATGCAGCGTGTGGTCATCAGGCAATACAACAACAACAACGGCTGAATTGGAAATGTTAACGACATGTCAACCGCATGGACACCATAATCAGAAAATTTCAAGCTGCTTGCAACGCTGTTAGTCCGTCTTTTTGATTTTCCATCTTGTTGTCAGACTGAACATTGCCTTTATAATATGTTGTTAAAATTTTAATTAATTTATTCAAAAATTGCACGTCCATCATAAATAAAAAGAAGTTCAAATTAATGACAGCGAGTGAAGAAGCCAATAAGAGAGTGAAGAAGTTCATATTGGTTAGCGATAAGGTAATATACTGCATAGATGCCAATATGGCAAAAAGTGCGGAATATCCAAGGTGACCAACTGTGTTGAAATTATTGGTACGGTATCGAAATTTTGTGCCATATTTTGTGTACTAGGTAGAAAGTTCGGGTCTACTTACGGTGACCATTCGTCCCGTATTACCCAGGACAGTCCCATGTTTTAGCAAAATGTCCCGGTGAATTATTTTTTTTTAGTACGGGACGTGAGAGAGTCCCGTATTTACCAGTTTGTCCCGAAAAAGTTCAGCTTTATTGTTTTTAAGAACTTGTATACAATTTTTGTTCAAGTTTTGCAATATTTTTACTGCTACCTTTATACAAAAACATTAAGAGATCCTCATTAAAAACGTAAAATGTAAACTTATCTTAAGATACATTTTTTCAAGTACATAATGCTTAATTAAAGCAACATTTTTTAAAAATCTATTATAGGGCGAGTGTGAAGTTTTTTTATCTTAATGTTATAATGAATTGTACAGTATTAAAAGTTCGCTGTTAAGCTCTATTCTCTGGTGATTTTCTTCATATTAATATTAACTAGTATCACCTGGGATCGAAATTCGAACAATTTTTTCTTTGCCTATTTATAATTACTATAACATAATTCCGTAAAATGTGAGTGCGGAACGTTTGATTTTTTTTTCAAAAATTTCATAGCATATTTTTAGGCATATTTTGTTTTGTGATTTATTGAAATTTATTGATTTATTGATCGATCCTAAGATGCTCGGTCAAAGTCCTTTCAAGGGCTGAAATGGCCAATTTGTTTTTTTTTTTTTGTGATTTATTGAAACTTCAGACACTTTTAGTATTTTTTTCATTTTGAAATTTTCAGTTTTACAAACAATTTTAATTTTTTTTCGACGTGCCTACTATGATTACCGTTTTCATTTTAAGCTATTTTATAAATATTTGGAACTAAAAATCGCTGAATTCAATATTTCATGTTTTTTCCTTTGTTGAAACCGGGCCCGTCAGTTTTGACGGGAATGAACTTGTTATATACAGAATAAGCTATAACTTTTAATTGATTGGATATATAAAGTTATTTCCTTCAAATAAATTACTTTTGAATTTCATTAAATTTTTAAAAATAGAAAATCAAAATTGCAAATTTGAGTGTTTATCGTTTTACATAAAAAAAAGAAAAAAAATGTAATCCCCATATTTTGAGAAAAGATTAACTTTGATGGTCTCTCTAACAGAAACTTAAAACACACCTCTTTTATAAATTTATTAATCGATGAAGGCATACAACTAAATTTTTTGAGGAAATTTTTACTTTTGAGAGAAAATTAAAATTAAGAATAAGGGGGGTTCAAGTTAATCACAATCAAGCACATCAAGTTAATATGTGCGCACATATAAGCCTAATATGTGCGCACGCTCCGACAGAAGAAAAAGATGACGAGACCAAAGAAAGTTTCTACGAGTGCCTTGAAGATGCATACGAGCGCTGCCCCCGTCATGACATAAAAATCGTGCTTGGTGACTTCAACGCCAAGGTGGGTAAGGAAAACATATTTGGTCCAACAGTCGGAAAGTTCAGCCTCCACGACAACACATCCGATAACGGAATGAGGTTGATTGACTTCGCCGCAGCACGAAACATGGTCGTAAGTAGCACTAGATTCAAGCATCTCAATATTCATAAGGCCACCTGGCTGTCCCCTGATCAAAAAACATGCAACCAAATTGATCACGTTTTGATTGACGGAAGGCACTCTTCCAGTGTACTAGACGTACGCACGATTCGTGGTGCTAACATAGACTCGGATCATTATCTTGTCGCAGCCAAGATCCGCACACGTCTGTGCGCAGCTAAGAATGCTCGCAATCCTACACTTAGAAAGCTAGACGTCGACAAGCTGCAGTCAAAACGGACGGCCGAAGCCTTCGCTACTCGACTCTCACTCCTGCTTCAAGAAAGCACTCCTCCGATCGACGATATATGCGGACAGTGGACGCACATATCCCACTCTATGCGTACGGCTGCCGAAGAGGTGATAGGCTACCATCGCCCTCGCCGAAACCAGTGGCACGACCAGGAGTGTCGCGACGCCACTGCAGAGAAGGACACCGCCTACAAAGCCACCCTGCAGTCGGTTGTAACGCGTGCTGTTATGGAGCGATACCGAGAGAAGAGGAGGGAAGAGAGACGCATTTTCAGGCGAAAAAAACGAGAGGCGGAAATGCGTGAGTGCGAGAAAATTGAGATGCATGGCGACAGGAATGAGACTCGAAAATTTTTCGAAAAAATAAGACGCCTGGCCGATGGTTTTAAGACCGGAGCCTCTTCCTGCAAGGACGAGAATGGGAATCTAGTGACAGATATCCAGAGTACACTGATGTTATGGAGGGAGCACTTCTCTAGACTTTTAAATGGCGACGCTGACAACAATCCCGCCAGTGGAGATGATATCCCGGAAACCCCAATTATGGACGACAGCGTTGAAGTTCCGCTGCCCGATTATAACGAGGTCTTAACAGCTATAGCTCGGCTTAAAAACAACAAAGCCGCAGGAGCCGATGGCCTACCGGCTGAGCTGTTTAAGACCGGTGGCGAAGCTCTGTTTAAATGCATTCACAGACTTCTATGCAGAATATGGTCGGAAGAATGCATTCCAGATGATTGGAACCTCAGTGTGCTCTGCCCAATCCACAAGAAAGGCGATCCCACCATTTGCGCCAACTACCGTGGGATTAGCCTTCTTAATATCGCATACAAGGTCCTGTCGAGCGTATTGTGTGAAAGACTAAAGCCCATCGTCAACCAACTGATTGGACCTTATCAGTGTGGCTTTAGACCTGGAAAGTCCACCATTGACCAGATCTTCACGCTCCGACAAATCATGGAAAAGACCCTCGAAAAACAAATCGACACACACCATCTTTTTGTCGATTTCAAAGCCGCCTTCGACAGTCCAATAAGGAGTCACCTATATGCCATCATGTCTGAATTTGGTATTCCTGCGAAGCTAATACGTCTTTGCAGGATGACACTGAACAACACCAGCAGTGCAGTGAAAATCGGGAAGGACCTCTCCCTTCCGTTCGATACCAAGCGAGGTTTCAGACAAGGTGATTCCTTATCGTGCGACTTCTTTAATATAGTAATGGAGAAGATCATCCAAGCTGCTGACCTGAGACGCAGCGGCACAATTTTCTATAAGAGTGTTATGCTGCTGGCGTATGCAGATGATATTGACATCATTGGCCACAATACGCGCGAAGTCAGTGCAGCATTCTCCAGGCTAGAAAAAGAGTCGAGTCGAATGGGTCTTGCAGTGAACGCAGATAAAACGAAGTATCTTGTGTCAACAAACAAACAGTCCCAGCGTCTTGGAAACCACGTCACTGTTGACAACACCTCCTTTGAGGTAGTGAAGGACTTTGTTTACCTGGGATCCAGCATTAACTCCTCCAACGATATCAGTATTGAGATTAAACGAAGGATAACTCTTGCCAACAGGTGTTACTTTGGGCTCAGTAGGCAATTGAGAAGCAGAGCTCTTTCTCGACGAACAAAACTGACGCTCTATAAGTCATTAATCATGCCCGTCCTACTATACGCATCACAAACCTGGACGATGAGCAGCTCTGATGAAAGGACTTTGGGAGCGTTCGAGAGAAAAATCCTTCGCAAGATCTATGGTCCAATCTGCGTCAATGGCGAGTACCGAATACGATGGAACCACGAGCTGTATGAGCTATATGCCGACATCGATATAGTCAAGCGTATTAAAATAGAGCGGCTTCGCTGGCTAGGTCATGTCGAGAGAATGAACGACGAAGCTCCAGCGAAAAAAATATTGGATTCGGTACCCAGCGGTGGCCAACGCAGACGAGGAAGACCGCATCTCCGTTGGAAAGACCAGGCATTGGATAACCTGACAACGCTTGGAATTTCCAACTGGCGCCAGCAAGCACACGACAAAAGAGGCTGGCGAAAATTCTTAGACGAGGCCAAAACCGACCAACGGTTGTAAGAGCCATCTAAGTAAGTAAGTAAGTAAGGGGGTTCAAGTTTTGTGTATTAACATATTTGTATCAGTGATGCCAGAGAACCGAACTGAAATTTAGCACTATTTGGGAAAAAAAAATTACCACTTTCTGAGAAAATTTACCTTATTCTAAGAAAAATGACTAAATTTGAAATGCTTAATGAAGCCGTTATAACTCACTTCACTACTTCCACAATTAAACATTTCTTTGCTTGCCATGAACAATTGTTTCTTTCTATTACAAACAACTTTTCCAATTCACGATATGTAAGGGACTTCTTTTATCCAATTTTCCATTAACTTTTTTTTGTAGAAACTGGTCATGGCTTTCTTTAACCGATATTCTGTTAAGCAATATTGAATTTCAAAACATTTGATTACTTCTTATTTCTTGATGTGTTTCAACAAATTCTTTAGTACACTGAGAAAAAAAACATACTTTAAAATTAAACAAAAAATTTGCGTTTCTACAAAACAAAATTTAAAACAATTGCGTTTAAATTTCAACTATACACTCCTTTCAATTTTTTTTCATTCATTATTTCTTTGAAACTTTCTTTGACATTTTTTTAATTTTGAATTTTCATTGGTTTGAAAAATATCGAACATAAAATAAAATAAAAACTAATTCAGTTTTTCAATATTGAAATATTGAAAATGCAAACTTCATTGAAAGGAGTTGAGATTCGGTATTCGGAGAGTCCCAAGGGTCGCTGATTACGAATCTGTCATCAAAACCTCGGAAAAAATTAAAAAATGGCATCGAAAAAATTATGCTTTAAAACATTTGTTTTAAATTTAAAAATTTTTGTTTTAAATTTGTTTTCTTATTTAAAAACATTGTTTTAAAAACAAAAACCCTTGTTTTAAATTTAACTTTAAGAACAGTTGTGTTTAATTTAAATGAATTTGTTTCAAGCTCTATTTCAAAAACAAATTCGTTTAAAATGAACACAATTTCATTTTATTTTAACACATATTTCCCTCAGTGTACTTAGTTTAAAATTTGCAGCAAATCAAAAATTAAAATAAGCCTACATTTGTTGTTTTTTTGTTCAATCCCCAATTAAGAATCCCCAATAATGCTTGTGAGTAAATTCAGAGAGGTAATAAAACTGAAAAAAAATGTACATTATTTGGAAATTTTCAGAAATAATTATATTGCAAAATTTACCACTTTTAGTCAAAAATAACCTTTTTACCTCTGCCCAAAAAATGAGTCAAAATATACCTCATTTAGGAAAATTTACCTCAATCTGGCAACAGTGATTTGTATTAACATATAAATACGCGTTAGGTTGCAGTTATAGTGAACACCGAGTCAGACAGGCAGGCAGAAAGTCAATGTGAACAAGCGAGATAGATAGCTAGCTGCATCTCGTTTTTTCACACAGATTTCAGTCTGCCTGTCTGAATCGCGTTCACTATAAACGCGGCCTTAGGTAAGTACATAAAATGATTTATAACACAGGCTGGAATAAAAATGTTTGTAAGTTAAAAGATCCCGTATTTTGTTCCGTGAATTCTGGTCACCGTAGGTATACTCTAATTTGTGCATTGGAGTTCTGAAAAATAATTTTCTTACTTCAGTGAAATTTTTTATTTATTTATGAATCTAAGATATTCTCTTGGGAATCTCTTAGATTCTCTTTAGATTTCCAAAAACATGTTGATATCCAGAGAAGAGCACAAAATGTCGACACGAAAATTTCATTTTAAGTAAATATAATGAGCATTCAGTCATAACAGTTTCATTTTAACAACTTAATCTCAGTTTATGCTATTCAAACTTAAAATAATCGTTTGCCAGTAGAAGTACGTCACGACGATAGAGAAATTGATTCTTATGCGATGGGTCTGGGGTTCGATTTGCCAACCAAAGCAAAAATAAAGTAATAAATAATGTATTGATAGTATATAATATCATTAATAAATATTAAATAAATAAAGTAACGATTTGATACTTTAACCAAATAAAAATTTGTCTCAACTAGAAATCTCAATACTTAATTTTATTTTCAAAAACCAAATATTTATTTCGCCTCTCAAAAAATTAAGTCATTTGTCTACCACAACCAAATTTTGGTGGCAACTTTTTCTTAGTGTAGCTTAAAAATATTTATTCCCGATGAACGTGTTGGATTCTAAATTAAATTTTAAATTAGAATGCAATTTTAAAATTTAATAAAATCTACGGATTATGCAAAAATCATGTACAAATTATTTTCATACATATAAAGTGGATCTATATTACACACTTCAACTGATTCCTCTCAAAACTAACTTTGTGAAGTAGGTTAAATGTAAGGATATAATATTCTTTTACTATAGTTTATTTTTTAACTTATCTACGGTATATCTTTTTATAACTTAAGTTAAGATGATGTATTGCTCTAACTTAATTTTTAAGTGCAAAAAATATCTCTTTGAATGATAATTCTATAATTTCTTTATTGTAAGCAGTTGAGCGTTGATGTAAGAGTTCATTTTATTGAAAATATTTTCCAGCATTTTTGTTTTTTCACTCTTGTGAAACTTTAAAAAATTGTTTGTTCGTGCATAAAATAATCATTCCCAAAAATAATTTTTAACTGCCTTATAAGCAGACTGACTTATAACTATCTTATAAGTCATGACTTTTATACCACCTTTCTCGAAAAAGTACACCAAACAAAAGTATAAATACAAAAGTATTAAAATATTCTTCTTAATATTTAAAAAAAAAATATTTTTGTTACTTTATTTTATCGACATTTGACTTTATTTGTGGTTTTTTATACGTTGTTCAGGCTTTAGGTCCGTTTGTTGTCATATAAAAATATCAGTTTAGCGGCACACTGCGAAAAACTAAAACATACACCAGACTTTGACAATGTGAAGATCCTGCAACAAAAGGCCAATTATTACAGAAGGTACACTCTGGAAATGCTACATAAATGCTATTATAAATGTACCTCCAGAGAAAAGACTTAACTTCAAAACAGACACGGACAAATGCGCTCAGATATACAGACGATGTGTGGAAAATCAAAGGAAAACCGACGACGAGAGGAGATAATCTGATTTAGTCTACATTTTTGAAATGTTTGGATTAGTCATGTTTATATTCTATGTTCTAATTGTTTGTAAAAGTGTTTAAAAAAAAATTTATCTAAATGTAAGCTAAAATAATATTTTTAAATGTAAGTTTAAAATTGTTAAAGTATTGTGAATATTTTTGTTTATATTATTGACAACAAACGGACCTAAGGCAAACGTACAAAAAAAGCAAAAAATATTTTTTTTTCTTCTAAACCAATATTGCAGTGCTTTTGACAATTTTACCTTTATACTAAAAAGCTGGTCACCTTAGGATTAGCATTCAAATATTTTGTGAATTAAAATTCGTTTAGATAGCTGAATGCCCAATAAGGATCTTGAAACAATGGAAACATACATACAGTGGCTCACAGCTTATTTGATACACTACCTTTTCTAAAATTTAAGCGCTTTTATTTTAATAATTGAAGAGAATTAACAAAAGATTTGAATGACAGTTTATAGGATAATGTATGTAGTTTAACCAAGTAACTTTTTTATTCCTCCAAATGGTAACTTATAAATAAATACACGCCTATTAAGCTACATTCAAATTTTGTCTATGCATTTCTTAGTTTTGAAGTTACACCGATTTTTATTTTAAATCAGGCACTGTATCAAATAAGCTGTGAGCCACTGTATATTGAGATGTTTTAAAGTTTTTTTTTTTTTTGTTTGTCTTCAAAATAATTTCAAATTTCATTCTCAATCATTTTTTGTCATCAACAACATCACTTTGTGAGTTCACGCTATGTGCCGCACCTGATGCAAGCCCACACAACAGTGCACCGTTTGAACCATTTCTATGTCTTACATAACCGAACTAATCATGACTTAGCGCCCACTTGCCACATAGCTACAACAATAAAAGCAACAAAAGATCACATGCTCAATAAACTTATTAAGTGCTCTGTATTAACAAAAATTGATTTGAACTCAAGCAACAACTGTTGAAGAATTCATAAATTTTTTGCCAAATAGAAATATCAATAAATTTAACCTACGCTGAACTACGACTAAAATGCTGTTAATTGAGAACATTTTTAATAAAACCAACTTCAAAACGAAGTTGTGGCACATAAAAAATTTCAAAAATTCTAAATTGATTTAAACAGTTTAAAATTTATGTTTACCAACATGAGAATAAATGTCACATGTTTATGACGGCGAATGGTCTGTAACAAAACGTCAAAACGTCTGGCCTATGTCTGTTTCTGTTGGCTGTTAAGGTGTGTTTCCACTTAGTTTGTTGCATGGTGTTGCTGTTGTTATTGTTTTGTTTTTCAATTTAAAATTGAAAATCGTGACGATAGGCCATTGAAAGTTTTGAATCATTGTTGATATTTTATTGATTTTTGTTTTTTATTTCTTTTCGAAGCAAACGACTATTTCGGTCTTATGCCGCGCCGCCTTCATGTCTTTCATTGTGACATTTAAGTGGAAAGCGCCTTATTCAACATTTGCTCACAACAATAGACAAATTGTCACTTAATTGCCGGCTGGGCCAGTTTATAGCATTTCTAGACAAAAAGACACATGAAATTTTTTGGATGGGCAGTCAGGGGGGGACATTTTATTTATATGCATTGTAATGTGCTCATATGTGGTGGACCATTGAAAGTGTTGTCAAATCTTTAAATTAAAATTGACCCCCAATGGTTTTATAAGGCAATCAATTCTGTGAGGCATGGCCATAGGTCGGTTATTTTTCAACTGTGCACTCAACACAGGTTAAGTTTTTTTTTCGTTTTTATTTTAATATGTTTTTGCATATTGACAGAGTTTCCGGTGTGAGGAATTTTTTAACGTGTTATTTTTAACTATTTCTTTCTTTTCCAGACAAGCTTCCATTTAATTAGCTACTTTAGCTTAAACTTCAGACAGCTGGATTAGCTTAAGTTACTCACTCACTCACTCACTCACTCACTCACTCACTCACTCACTCCTTCCATGTCAGGAACGCACACACTGCGCTTGAGTACTCTATGGTACGCGAACGCGTTCATGTCAAATATTTATGACAGCCGCAGTGAAGGCGACTCCCCGAGGTGTGAAATTGTCTTGTTGCAAGCATCCATTAAACAAGAACAACAACGACATGGAATACAACCAACTTTACAGCCAGCATCAGCAGAGCGAGCACGATAGCCACGACTTGACTGTCAAGTTTTGAATAGTTATGCGACATGAACATGAATGCTGTTTGTTTGTTTGTCCATCGCTCTGTCCAATCGAGCGTCCGTCCACACTTTAGGCTGCTCATTCGTCACACTGTGCGTATAACAAGACTAGAACATGACAACAACACCAGGATAAGCAACACCAACAACAACAACTGCAAATTATTAGTCTGATTTAATAAATGATTTATAATTTCCGATTTATTTGTTGCTGTTTTCATTTTTAGAGAATCACACCTTCTCAGTCTCAGCAGCCCCAACATCCTCAATGAAGAGCAACTCATAACCTTGCTAATGTCCATAAAATCACGTGACATCAGCAACCATTTGTTATTCATTAAAATTGTTTTTGCCCTTTGGGCAAACAACACAAACAATTCTTTCTGTTTACTTCTGCATTTGTTGTTTTTGTTTAATTTTTTTTTTCACTAAATTCTTGCTTACAAATTGGCTTAAATATCTTGACAATTTATTTGCATGCTGAGGATCCCGCACTTGTTTCTATTCGCGTATTGTTCGCGCCCACACCACTTGACCCCATGTGGTGGGGATACGCAGAATCCTTGTTGTTGTGTGTTGGCAGCAGTGGGACAAACAAATGTCAATAATCAATTTCAATATGGCTGCGCTGTCAGCGGGTGGTGGCGAAAATTCGCTGAATTTCAAAGATTCAATGTTAGCAGATGGTGTTGAAAAAAAGGTGCCTGGAGTCGTATGGTATGCTGAGAAATTGATTTTGTTTTTGATTTTGATTTGAATTTGAATTTGAATTTGAATTTGAATTTGAATTTGAATTTGAATTTGTATTTGAATTTGAATTTGAATTTGAATTTGAATTTGAATTTGAATTTGAATTTGAATTTGAATTTGAATTTGAATTTGAATTTGAATTTGAATTTGAATTTGAATTTGTATTTGAATTTGAATTTGAATTTGAATTTGAATTTGAATTTGAATTGGAATTTGAATTTGAATTTGAATTTGAATTTGAATTTGAATTTGAATTTGAATT